>JABFOX010001172.1:0-13619 GCA_022817665.1 Axea sp. ZL-2020
AAGATATGATAACAGGTAGTTTAAATGTTGCAAAAAATATATTACTTTTAACAGTAATGTTTTATTACATTGAAGCTCTCATATGGTAATTCATGTCAAATAATAACACAACATTTATTTGAAACTAATTATCAATAAACTTTTTATAAATATGCTGAAATTTGTCAACTACTTGATGGTAGGAAATAGGACATTTGTAAATATATAATGTAAAATATAAAATTGTTTAAAAAATTTGTTGCTCTTTAGAATGCCGGCAGTACATTTTGTAACTCCGGAGTTTCGCACATAAATCTTGTAAAGTATCTCACGTCTTCGTTGTCATATCAGACCCTCATATAAAACTTTTAGAACTTTAGTAGCATTATTTTACTACTATATAGTTGTTCAAAGATTAAAAATATTGTGTTTTATTAATTATAAATACATGAGTCACAAAAATAAAATATTTCATGCAAATATTATTGAGTATTGAAAAATAAAAAAAATAGTGAAATACATATTTAGTAACTTTTGTTTTTTCAAATAGAAACGTGAAACTAACGAATATGCTTTTATGTTTTGTGATGTAAAAATCTACAGTATATCTCTCTAAAAACAGAATTAGTTTCAAGTTCTAATCTCAAATTCATCGTATTTTTCTGTGACTGAGGATTTGCGTGTTGTCAAACGTACATCCGCAATATGAATGAATAAAACGTTTAACGCAATCTTTTTGATGTCAAAGATAATAACACCTGAAATATATGAAATGTTTATGCGCTTTCTTCGAGTAAAATTTCAACTCATATGACAAAAGCAACGCGCTGTAGTAACTGACGCTGGAGTATAAAATGTGTTGAGATGAAAAATGTGTCATAGTGCGTTCCACTCTAGGTTGTACGCTGCATTAGAGATGAAAAGTTAAAAGCCAAGATTTTGCCCTTAAATATATATACTCCCTTATTATGAAAGAACAGTCTTTGAAAGTTCTCGTAAGCCGTGGTTTAAATAGCTGTCGCCCATCGCACTATCCTATCCATACCCCTACCTTTTAACCTTTGCCCCACCGCCATGAAAATCGCATTGAGAACTCAACCAAACAAAGGATAGTAGCGGCACATTTTGTACCGTTTAAAGAAGAACCTATTTTAATGAAGAGTATATATCAGAATAATGGCTAAATATTCATAAATACCTCAGGATATTTTTTTGAATGTTACATTCTTCAAGAAATGTGAAGTATGATTATAAAATAGTCACCATAGTTATTATAAAATTTTAATTAAAAATATTATTATTCATATATCAACACTGATATGTGAATATTAAACATTCGGCTTCATATGTTGGAGTAATAATGCCTACAGTTACTGCAATAAAAAGAAAAAGGTATTAGAACGACTGCGCCATCCGCTGAAGGTGAAAGATGATCGCAGTCACTTCCAAACACGAGCCATCTATTTAAAAAATGTAACAAATATAAAAATATGAAAATTATTAAATAAATATAAACAACTATCTCAAGAAAAATATTTTTACGTGTAATGTTGCCATTTTATATGCTCTATCGTTATTTTGATTGTATTTTTATTTATTAGAAAAATGATTAGTAAAATCTTATAAAAAAGAGTATTACTATTCTTTACTTATAATTAAGTATCAATAAATTAATAAAATATATCAGCAATTTCAATTAAATTTTAAATTAATATCTCTTTAAATATATCAAATTTTATATGCATTATGCAATTACTACAATGAGGTATAACATATAGATGCATATCATATTGATGAATTGGAATTATGTCAAATAGAAATTAAAAATATGCATTAAAATAATTATGTGGCATTTAAAGAGAAAAAATTAATATTTTTAACACTAAATACAGATCAACAAAATGTTACGTAATAATTTTGTGTAATGAGTTACAGCAATTTGAGTGTCATTTAGGCCCCAAAATTTTGATGAAATTCATTATGTATACTATTACACAAGCAGTTTAAATTGTATACAAAATCAATATCAACAAATTCAGTACAACTAATATATAGTACAAAGATAAAATTAAACGAGAGAAAACTTACATTGATGAATGTTATTAATTTTATTAATTTAATGGTTTTATAGATTTGAATATATCATTAATTTTATTATTATAATATTTTATAGATAAATTATTATTGTAGAATAAACTAATAAATAATATAGATTATAAAATATTAATTAAAAATGTGATTAAACATAAGTGGGATAAAACAAAATGGTATATATAATATTACATTATAAAATATAAAAATGTACGTGTACATTTAGCAAGTAACATTTCAGTATAAAACTAATTTTGGTTTTTGACATAGTTTTGTCATGGGTACCAAACACAAAAAAATTTTGTAGCATTAAAATTTTGAAAATTTGAATAAACGAAGTTATTGAGTCCTTAGAACATCCAAGATGTGACATCCGTAGCATTGAAAATGATTGGGTTTTAGTAAGCGTCATCTTTCACTAGACTACACATAGAGCTTTAGCTATATCTATTCCATGATCTCATTGTGATATGCAACTGAAGTAACAAAATTGTATTTATGTATAAAAATGGAAAAAACTGAGTTTCGTACAGTGATATTAATAAATACTTATCTTTAAAAGGATTAATACTGAACAAAATTAAAGTCTAGTTCAATGAATTTCGTGACACATTTTCACCTGTGTTTGCGGCTGTTTGCAACTGGATAAATGGATTTAAACATGACCTTAAATCCACAAATTTTGAATATGATTCATAACGTGCAATAGAAGTGACATGATGAACTTCCGAAATGATGAACAAAATCCGCGATATCATTTGAGTGCCATTTGAGTGTCAAAGGTCGCGAAATATTTCAGACATATCACAAAATACAGTGCTTGTAATATTATACGAAATATTTGGTGTGACAAATATCACGGTGAGATGAGTATATTGTGTAGTTTCGATAACAAAAATTATGACATTAATATTTTAATTACAACAACATCTAGCTTATTTACCAGATTTTACTCCTAGTGATCTGTTTTATTTTCTAATTAGAAAAACTTCCGAAATACTATTTTTAGATGGCTTAAAAAAGTTGGAGAAACGATTGATACAGTGCATCGAGTAAAGAAGAAATTATGTTAAAATATAAAATAAATCTAAATATTTTTCTCTTTCTTTATTTAAGTAATTAAGGAACTCCCTTTGTATATACAGAAAATATTTTAAATAAATTATTACACGAACTGAGATATTCATTAAAAAAATACAAAATAGTGTCTATATAACAGAATTATTTTAAACTAATGCTACTACAAAAATTTAAATGTTTGAAATTTCACTATAGCAATGTAGTTAAATTTTAGTTGTATATCACATTTAAAAGACATATGTCTAGCAATTTTGTCTCTTTAATAAAAGAAAATAAATATAAAAAGAATAGAAATACAACCAGTTGATAAAATATTTAAATTATTTTTGTTAAAATTAAAGTTTTTAACACCAACAATTTTATACCACATTTTCAAAACTATCATAATGAGTTTAACCGTTATAATTACAATATTAATGCCCTTAATTCTTCGATACAAATGGATCTGTTCCAACAGGAACAGATTATTCGCATTAGGAATATTTTTTTCAAATTGCGATAACTTGTCATAAATATTTACAGGCATCGAACAGGATCTTCCAAAGTTCAATATACCATTCGTTTATAGTATATAATGCGTGAAAACCTTCAATTATAAATCACTGTTACTTATATCCAAGTCTGACATAAGTAAGTTAAGCCTACACAAAGACCTTTCTCCTCGGAGCCGTATGATCGTCCCGTAGCACTATCTTAAGAGATGAACTTTGAGGTAACTATTTTTTCTGAAGATATTCAAGCAAGAAAATAAGGCAGCGCCAATGGCTGCAAAGGCAGAAGTTGCTGAAAATTCGAGATTTCTGGAAAAGCGTTCCGAGACTAATCCTAGTTCGTCCCGGTTGCTCACGAGTCACATAGATTCGTTCGCTTTCCTTTGCCTCGTCTTTCCATGTCAAATTCCACTTTGAAAATGCCATGTCCAAAGGAGCGCAGCCAGCCGCATTACTTTTCAGACAAAAATCCAAAGCGAAGCTCGAAACTCTTGTCGGGATATACATTTACCCTTGTACCTATAACATTGATATTTCTCGATTTAGCCGACTGGACCTCGTTCTCAAATAAATACGGCCGAGCAAAGACCAAAGGATCTGTGAATCCAGATGGGTCTTCTTTTGCCTCGCGTGGGATACTTCCATTTCGAACCGAAGCCCCTGTATTTTGCGTTCGCTCTGAGTATATGACGTACATATTTCCCTTTTCGCGGATTACACCAACTTCGCAAGCTTTACTTGCGGGCAATGCTCCAGGTGGAAGATTTAAATGTCAGGCCTTTGGTGTACTCGAGTTTTTTGAAAGGCTGGCGAGAAATATTCTAGATACCAATGATAATGCAGACGATCAAATGTGGAAAATCAAGATGTTTCGAAACAGACGAATCGGACGTTTGTTTGGTTTCAAGGAAAAGGGGTTACATTTGATGGAGTGGAACTTTCGTTGGCAGAGACTAGCGTAGTTTTCCATCGAGATAGGAATTAGTCAGCACGGCTTTGACATGCTGATAGCAGAAAAAGTTCAAAGGGCGTATTATCGACTAAGTGATAGAAATTACGCTTTTTCTGGAGAAAGAATATTTACTTATATCTATAACATTTTTGAGACTATGTAATATAATAATTTGTTTATCACATAATTATAAATATATATTACGTTGAAGTATAGTAAAACATTACATGTTCTATAAGAAAATTAGTTATACTTAAGTTTTAAATAGTATGTAATAAATTTAATATCATATAAACATATGTACTTATTACGTGGTCAAAAAATCTAGATAAAAATCTTCTATGAATTAGAGAATAACTCACTTCTCACAAAAAATAAATTATGCGCACTTTGTAAGTCAATATTATAATTTCATAAAAAATATAGTAATTTCACTACACTTTTTCCAATATAGTGCAGTAATAATATAGAATATATATACTACTTATTATAATTAGTATATAGATTATTAATGCATTTTAACACTTCAATACGCACCACATATTTTCTGTACTTTATTGTATGTACTTCTGATTTATTTTAATTATGGCATATGTTTATTTATCATATTCTCTTCGTACAAAAAT
Organism: Axea sp. ZL-2020; assembly: GCA_022817665.1. Lineage (NCBI taxonomy): Eukaryota > Metazoa > Arthropoda > Insecta > Hymenoptera > Scelionidae > Axea > Axea sp. ZL-2020. The sequence goes on from JABFOX010001172.1 coordinate 5,220, forward strand.
ATAATTCAAATAATAAAAATAAACATTAGAACTATTGTGAAAATAAATTTTAATTAATTAAATGTTTTATGAATTTAACATTTAAATTAAATGTGAAATTTTTATATAAAGTTGTTCAATCATTTGTAGTATTATTATTCTTTCAAATTTAAATTATTGTTTAAATTTTAGTTAACTTCTTTAAAAAGCATATTATTTTACAGAATGTCATATATCGACGTACATTTTATTTCATATGTATCAAATTTTAAGTTTCAAATGTCTAATTTATTATTACTTGAAAAATATATTCATTGACGTTTTATTATAAAATCATGTCTATATACTTTCTAACTGTATAAAATAAAGTCAATGTTTACTATGTATATTTTAAGAAACCTTGTGTAAAAATGTAGATACAATATTATAATTTATATTCTTAAAAAAATTATGTGTTGTTATAACTTCAATTTAACAATATTTGTATAATTTCAATTTCAATGAACTGCGATTATTTTCCAATACGCTTTGCAGTAAGAATAATTGTAATATTTCCGACAAAAGATTTTGCTACTCAAGAGTGGGAGATGATCGTTGAAGTAGAGCAATACAAATCTATATAAATCTTTATAAAAGACAGGAATCAATAGTATGGGTTTGTTATAGTAAATGTGTGTTACTTTTTCCGTATTAAATAATACAATAAGAACAATATTATGTTATCTATTCAGAATTATATGCAAATTTTAATGTAAAAATCATGAAATTCGGGATAAATTGATTAAAGCATTTATTTAATTAATTTATGTAAATAACATTTTTAGAGGAAAATAATTTTAATTAACAAAATATAGATAGGGTTTAAAATTAATACATTGTACCCTTTTGTCTAACTGTAACGGTCATTTTTATTTATTTTTATTAAAGTTTTGTAATAAGTCCTATTTCAACCATGTTTGAAATGTAAAATGCAAAAAAAACTTGATTAATTGACTAATTTTATATGAATTGCATCGCATATTTTGTCAATGTAAAATAAAATATTAAGATTCGTAAATTTAATTTTTTTCAAATTATAAAAACCGATAACCTAATAAATGTCATTATAGATTTTTATTAGATATCTGTCCAGATGTTCTATTATAATTTTAAGGCAATAAAACAATATTTGTTTCCAAAATATTAGTGAGTTTCAAGAAAAATGTATTATTTGAAGTGAACTTTAATATATTTGTTTGAACTTTCCAACATAATGAAAATTAATTTGCCCAAATCCAATAAAATCAAATATGCAAAATATATTTTTATTAGGATATGAAAATAAATTGAATAAAACATGCGAATAAATTATTCAATTTTTTTACTTTCCTATACTGAGCAAAGTTCCTTTACAACCATTTTAAGTTCCTTTTTTTCTATCTTACGTTTATACATTAATTTAAAAAGTAATGTATGAAATTTTGTTATTGAAGTCTTACACATTTGATGTATAAGATTAGTATGCATCAAATGTATACGTAATGAATTTTATAGAACATTTGAACAAAAAAGAAATAGAAAAAATAGAACTTGGAAAAAAGTTAACATACTTTTGTTACAATAATTATATAAAAAAATTAATTTATTAAATATATTCAAATATTGACATAATTATTTTTTCAAGTAAAACATTTTACCTTTTAATATTATCTCAGGTAAGAATTACTATGTCATTTTAATAATGTCAGTTTTAATACGTTAGAATTCATATTACTATTACACTAAACGAAAACGTATCCTAGAGCTATTGCATTAATATTGAAAGTTTTTAAATTACAACTTTTTATATCAACTTAGCACAAAAAATGTCAAGTTAAATTTTAACGATATGATTATATCGTTTTAAAATTAATATTAATCTATGTCTTATTTTACCATACATTGAATGTTATGTTGAAATAAAACATTTTTATATGTACACAATTGTTATTAAACTTTATAACAATTATTTTTACACAACAGTTTTGTAATATTTACGAACTAATAATGCTTTTCCCTATATTTGTTATGTTAATTGTTTGTTAAAGTTTACTACAATTCCATTTGTATGCACCATTCATCTTCGTCTGTGATATGATTACTAGTTGTAAAATACCCAAAAAAGTATGTGATTTTACCTTTTACATTTGAATGGAAATGAAAAAATGCGCTGTATTTGTAAATTGTCGTGTATTAATTAAGCGCATTAACATCAATTCAACAGTAATTGCTCTTTGAATGATTAATTCATGAATCAGTTATGGCCATCGTCATAACATCTTATGACTGCAATAAAAATGCACAAAATTCCTTTTCATAGGTAATACTTAGACGTAAATTTTAAGCGAGTAATTTATTAGAATATCATGTAACATCGTTAATGTCATTTGAACAACAATGAGTAGAAAAAGTATTTTCCAAGGAAATTGTGCCGCGTACAAGCTGGAATCACTCTTTCTGTTTACTCCTGTTTCCACCAAGTAAACAAAGATCTCGCTCTCTTCAATGTTCCGTGCAAATAGCCATTTCAAAATTATTTCCTTCTTTTTTCCGTTCTTGTTGATTCAAATTTCTTCGTCTCATCAAGAAAACGCTTATACGTAACAATGTACGCAATTTAGGTACAAATGTATGTAAAAAAAGCAGCTTGGTAGATTAAAATGTTGCTTTTTTTTTCTCAACAATGTCTATAAGATTAAAGAAAAGATAAGTAAAATTAAATTTCACTCAAATATTAAATGAGAAATTAAAAGTGAAAAGCATATTTTGACACCTTCAATTTTGAGATGAAATATTGACTTAGTTTTTTTTATCATTGCTCATTATTTACTAAGTTGCGAAATTGAATAAAAGTGTTTTCAGTTTTCTTTCAATATTTCTTAATTTTTTCTTAAATAACTATTTATTCTTTTCAGAAAATGTAAAAAAAATGTGCTGTATTTCTTCATAAATCTATTTTGTAACTACGGTTAATTTATCATTTCACTTCAGTGTAAGGTGACAATTTAAATAAGTTGTAAACGTGCCAAGCCCAGCCTTGCTTTCGCATTTTTTCCTTTCTTCCATTTTTTAAAGATGTTAAAATTCTTTACGTCCATATTTGAATCTTACTAGCCAAATGTAAATATTCAAAGGAGACTACGAAAATTTGTATGCATGGCGAATCACCTAGAATAAATAGCAGCGACTGAAATTTTAAGGTGCACATTTCCGGCTGACAGATATTCCTACAGATGAACGTGTATGGCGTATCTACTTATTAATTTAATACTAAATGTTAATTAAATAAAAAGTGTTTCAACGAATATTGAAATATTTAAAATGCTTCAATGAATAATTGATACATGAAAATGTTATTTAAAAATTGTTCAGTTGAATCCGTGTTTAATGAATTATATCATTTCATCGTTTTGAAATTTAATAAATAAAAAAAAGTAAATAATAAGCACATGTCTCCAGTAAACATATACGTGATTGGTATATTAATTCACAGTTTAATTTATTTGATTCTGATTTTACATAATCAATTTTCATTATTAATCATTCAGTCGTGTATATTTATTTAATTTCTCGCTTATTTTGCTTAGTATTGTTGTAATACTACTTTATCACGTAAACAATTAAATATTATTTATTGATTTTAAAAAATAAATGTTATGAAGTATTTTGTAGATGTCCTTACAATACAATGTCAAAATTGCACACCGAATTGCTTGGGTCAGCTAATCCTGTTAAAGCAATAACTTAATTGAATCTTTTAGAGATAGAAATGGCCATTTATTCCAGATGTTGAAAATATATTCAATTTAGTTCAGTACATTGCGACCTTAAAATATCCTTATCTATTTTTGAACTGTTCAGCGCACATGTGAGATTCACGTTATTCTACCGTGATAACACGTTTCCCATATTCGGGACATTTTACTTTAACTTTTACGGCCTTAATCCGATAATTGCACAAGAAAAGACGATGGACTGAGCAAAGGCTTGTTAAATACATAGTATGCAATCTTGCGTTATTCCGCATATTGTTTCGACGAAGAAACTATCCCGCCAAATAATGGGTTATCGTTCTTACAAAATGGATCCAATGAGAAGATCAGGAGAAGCTGTGCATGAATCTATTCATGTGAAATATCGTAAGAATTTGTAGTGACGCGACGGCGTCAAAATAATCTATTTTATTACATTTTTACACGAGCCAAGTTTTCTATAATATATTACATAATAAAACAAGTGAATGCAGAATGATTTCTAGATGACCCTTGAGTAAAAAGCGAAAAAGAAACAAAGGATGCTATATGCTGAGATTTTCATTTATTTCGCGTTAGGTGTGACGCATGTGTGCATTTTATAAGTATGGATATAAGCTGTATCTTTGTATTATAAAATATATACTTGTAATTTTCTATGATAGCGGGCAGTTCTCCGTACTCTGTACTGTGAATTGAGGAAAATTAAATAAACTCTTGTTATATTTTAAGTGTTAAAATTGTGTATTTTCATTTGAGTAAATACTCATAAATTGGTGATCCCGACTTGATCACAAGCATTACGTAAATAACGAGTTCACAATCAATGCGATCAAAGTATATATATAAACCCACGAAATGCCATATACGTAAGATTATACGCCGGAAGGTTCGCAAGTGGAAAGTGACAGTGTTCATTCCCAGAAATTATATTCATTTAACTGAACAAACAATTTGTGTTAACAGGTATAACCACAGAGGAGACCAGATACAACTACGCATTGTCAAGCCTGGACACGAAATACGTAAAACATATGATCGACATTATAATGGATCTTCTTGTAAGCGGCAAGTACCAAAATGTTAAAAGAAACTAATTAGCTGTCTCTCCACGTCTGCCAAAAGGAAACGGCAACTTCTGAAACGCGAGGAAATCGGCGATAGAACGCCTTTTCAGTACTTACAGTAACTAGAGAAATCTTGGAGAGAAAATGATACTTGAAAAGCTAGTACGAATGCTACGGACGGAATGACTTTTCGACTCATACGCAAGGCATCCTAGCGACCCAAAACGAACAAGCAAATACGGACTCCATATCAAAATTGGTGAACAAAGTGTATGAAAACAGTAACTAGTATTTATATTTACATATAAAACAGTAATTAGTTATTTTATTTAATAGAAAAAAGTAGACATTTAGATAAAGTAGAAATGCATCGCGTGGTTAAAGCAGCGGTCGAAGAAGTTCGCGGAATACAAGTAATGATGAAAATCATACGCTGTGATGGTATCATCAAATACATGACGAAAAGGCGAAAAATTGTAATGTTTCTAAGTGCTGGGAAAATGGGTACGTGCGTCAGTAAATGCGGCAGTTTCTGACAACAAGCGACTGAAACGCTTATTCGTTACAGACGTTAACATAAAATTGTCATTTCTGATCAATAAAGACGGCGATATTTGTGTATTTTCGCGAGCTCATTTACGACATTGTGTAAAAAGAATGGCCTGTCAATTGTGTGCTGTTTAATTTTGATAATATGAAATTTATATGTAAATTCGTGTTGTAGTTAGATAAGCCCATAATGGGTGCTAATTTTTTTAGCATTATAGACTTCTTGTTGAAATTCTAAACCAACAACTTATAAATGTAAACGTCTCTATAATAACAATACGCAGAAATGCAAAATATTCCGACGAATCGATAAAAACTATTTGTGAAAACTTACATTACCATCATATACTTAATTGTTTTCTTGAATTGTGTCGTCCAAACAATGAACACAAAAGAGTCGCATTTGGTAGAGCATCATATCGAGACAAAATCAGCCACGCCATGCTTTCATAGACCACACCGTTTCTCTCCTGAAAATCGAAAACTTGTAAAAACGGAATTCGGCGAGCTCTTTCGACTTGAAATCCTTGGGCCATTAAAAAGTTCGTGGTAAAGTCCATTGCATATTGTAGCGAAAAAAATCTGAATTCGCCCTTGCGACAATTATCGCGTCTTGAACGATTGAACAATCCCGAATCGGTACCACACATAACGTACCGCACATAGAAGATTTTCTTCAATTGTTGGCCAAAAAGAAAATTTTCTCGATAATTAACTTTGTTCCATCAAATATTAACTGCAATATATATCTTTCGGTTTTTATATGTAAGTTTCTACACCATTTGAAATATTTCACACCGATCAATCATTTGAACGTTTTATTGAAGAATTTTTATATGGTTTAAATTTTACATGAACATATATAGACAATATCCCTGTTGTTTTTACAAACGAATAACAGCGTGAAAAAAAACTCAGAATATTAATTGAACGTTTGAAAAAGCATTGATTAATTATTAATCCTTTAAAATGGTTTTTTTAGAACAAGAAGTATGTATTTTTGGTGGCATATCTCGGTTGTTGTGTTAATAATTATGGTAATAAACTATTTCTTGAGTGTGTTCAAGCAATTGCAACATTTTCGCAACCATTTTAGCGACACCGTCGCTAAATTTTGTAATTTAAAATATATAATCAAAGCTATGAAACTTATTTTATGGAACCAATGTTACTGAGTCTTATAAACAAAGAAATATTTGCATAAATGTAGTTAACACGTATTTATTATTATTACTAATATTACTAATTTTGTTTGTATTATAGAGTTTTTAATACATAGTTTAATGAATTTCACATATTTTCATATCGTTCTCCATAATAATATGTACATATTGATCCTAAGTTTGAAATCTATTACACACCAGCTATTTACGTTTAATGAATTTTACTGCAAAATAATTAATGTTTAATGTTTATGTAAAAAAAACCAAACAAAATTATTATATTATATAATAACAATACTAATTAAATTATTAATTAGTATATAAATAATTAAATAATTAAATTATTAATTAAAATGCAATTTTATAAGTCTTAAATTATATTATATTTATATCATTCATTAAAGCCAATCGGAACGTATGGAATAAAGTTAAATTAGAACTAAGCATTGTTATTTGCCAATTTGATTTTTATTTTGACGTTTCGGATTGTATCCATTATCAAACGATATATTTATTATGATACGTTTACATTGATTTTTTAAGTTTGTACATGTATTTATTAAACAAAAACTAATGTGCAGATGATATGAAACCTATGTAATATGATTTTAAACATTACTGAATATATTCTTTGATAATGGATTGGTATGCAATTCGAAACATCAGAATAAAAAAAAATAGACAAACAACAAAGTTGAGTTTTAATTTGACTTTATTCCATACGTTCTGATTGACCTTAATTAATGATATCAGTTATATAATTAATAATAAAGAATGATAAAATTCTCATATGACATAAATGTCTTAAAAATTATAAGATTAATATTCTTATTGTATTAAAAAGCATTTAATAAAACACATACCAACAAATTACAGTTTATTTTTGTATTGTTCTTTTGTTGTGTAATGTAAGAAATGAAATTAATAAACAGATACAACAATTATAGTAATACATTTAAAAATTTTGTTTACGTAGTTAAAACATCTTTGATATGCCTTATAAAATGAACTGTGTGTTTTTATTTTGAGAATCTCAAGTATACGTGGCAGTATCTATCGCTTTCTTTCGTAAATATATTCCAACTACAAATACGCACGTATCGAAACAAAGGGTACCAGAAACAAAAAGATCGCACAATCTAGAAACAATGTAAACCAATCTGCCTCTTGTACTGACTGCCAAAGAACTGCCCCACCCTCGAATCAAAGTTCCTGATTACGGCACTTACACTACTTAGGTGTTCGTAAAATAAAAATAAACGTCAACGACAACGTCATAACATCATATCTTGGATCTCTCAGCACGTGCAAACCTGCATGTAGGTCGAGAGACGAAAAAGAACAAGAACAGAGCATAGCTGAGGAAGAAAAAAAAGTACTGATCCGCATAAAACAATATAAGTACTTATACGCAACACAATGCGCATTCTGTACAAGTGTTAATATATGTTCTAGGTATCGAGCGCGATCCATTTCGACAACACTATAACACCAGATAACCCATTTGAGACCCGTGGATCTCCGAGCAGGTTAGCAACTACGTTTCTTGAAAATGAGATAAGGGCCGCTAAACGAGTTATCGTTGACGGCTCTTACGTACATTTCTAAGCGACGAGTAAAAGGAGACACTTGCTTGAATTCACACTTGTTTTCTTTACGTTTTTTCTCCTTTGCTCTACATTTTTCTTTCTTCGTTTCACACTTGCATGACGCGTTGGCAAACATTAATCAATATGCTTTGTCTAGGATACGCAAAATCATTCCCGTTTCTTTGCGTAACGCGCTACACATTTTTTGTCACATGAATTCCACGTACTAATTCGCCAATAGCTGCAACCAATATCAAACAAAAAATTCAACCGATGCGTTATC
>JABFOX010001173.1:0-13618 GCA_022817665.1 Axea sp. ZL-2020
GTTTACATTCATTATCAATAAAGACAATTCAGTAAAATTACGGAAGTTTTAATGACATTAGAACGCTCTACGATGAATTTTAACTTGTTTTTAAATTATATTCACTTTGGGATAAAAATCTTCCTATTAATCTGCAAATTTTATTTATATCAGATAACGTAGAAACATGTGTGCCAAGGTTAGATCGATGGCCATTGTCTGGAATATCTACAAATATATGATAATATATCCCTTCAAAGAAATGGCAATCTGCATAAACTTAATGAAATGTTATCAAAATGAACAAATTGAGTCACCTTCGATTATGCTTTAATAGAATGTCTCGTTTTATGGAAGATAAAATGAGAATGCATGTACAACACCATGTGTACAAGTTGCAAAGACAAAATTTACAATGCAGATTGTACATTAATTAAATGAATTTCTTTATCATTGTCTTGCATTTACATTTCATTTATCATGTCATTATGTATAAATTTAATAATAATAAGAAGCGGCTGCAAATTGTTTTTGACGAAATGTAGAGCAATGCAGATGTTACGAACGAAAAGTTAACAACCCTATTATTTGTTCATTTCGTCGATTCATTTAGTGAAATAAACGGAGTGCCTTGCGAATTGCGTCTGAATCATATCTAGTAAATAACGTCAACAGATCCCCAACGTTGCTGGAACGTTCCAGAAACATTAATATCGTCAATATTGAATAAAAGCTGTTATCTTATTGTAGCAATTGAATCAACGTCGTTTGACATATCACTGCACTCGAATTGGAATAATTAATTTCGACTTATAAAAAAATTCAATTATAATTTTTGTATCCACTTACAAAAACGCTATAACGTTGCAGAAATGTTTATGAAAAAAATGAGTCTGTTAATTACTTTAAATTTAATCATGGACTTTTAAATTTTGTATCTTGTTCCTTATTATAAGAACAGTCTTCCTCCCACATTATGCAAACTAATCTTTTAGCAATTTTTTAGTTGGGTACTTTTTTTTTAATTTAACACAATTTTTCAAATTAATTGTATGGATTTATTAGGTAAGATGATGCAAATGAAAATATTGTCTTGGAACAGATTCATAAGCCACATGCATTTTATTCAATTTGTTGAAAGATTATATAAACCGTAACTTTTCAAAGTACAGTATCTGAATTACCTGAAAATGATATGTATTTGGAAACAGAGCAACACTTGTCGTTATTTATCCCGAAGCGAAAATTGCCATAGGCGATTCTGTGAAGTGAATGGCAATGAAAAGTAATTGTTAGAGTCCTATTAGATTTCATTGATCTTTCAATGGCATTTATATCATACATTTATGAAAATTATTAGTAATTAAACTTGCTCTTCAACGCGTATCTAATTTGTTTACATGCAAGCATTCTTTCTTTAATAAAGTTTAATGCAAAAACAATACAGATGACAGTAACCACTTTTTTTTAATGGTATTAATAAATGTGGCAAACGAAAATAATTTTTCAGAATTTATCAATAAATTGAATAGTATATTAAGGTATTTTATTCGCATAAATTAAAAGAAAACTTAAACAAATTGTAAATTGTCAAAGAGAAAAAAGTAAAACAGCACTGAAGAAATCAGCTTGTAATTTTATTTATACGAGTGGTTCATTATCGTGATAATCAGTGTTTTTATACTAACAGTAACTTAATTTCAAGTCATTAAAACAATTGTAATTCTAGTTAACATACGATTTAACCATATGACTTTTTTTTCTGTGTATGTTGCCTGGAACAGTAACTACTGCTGATACAAGAATTTCAATAACAATAACAGTACAGGTTATTGTTTTGGTACGAACTGTTAATTTATCACACGGTGGTCAGTACTTTCCTGTGCAGTAATCGAAGTACAATGGTCATTGGTGCATGTACAGTAATAAATCATGTTTAGGACAATATCGGTTGCTACACGGACAGCTCTCAGTGCTGAGCAATTTATTCATAGTTACTGAAAACTCATTGCCGCAGTGATAAATGTGCTGTGCAATGATCAGTGCTGAGCGCAAATTAACTATCGTTTCGTTACACCGTTATGATTAACGCACCGTATTTACTATCGAGTTATTACTGTTGAATACCGAAATTCAAAATTTGAGCAGGAACCTTTCCGAGCGCAAAGATAAATAATTTCACAAAACCATTAGACGTTGCATAATGGTTATTATCATGATATATAATAATATTATATTATATACATCAAAATATAACATATATTATACAATTAAAAAATCAAATTAATCATTAAGATTGAGTGCAGCAACAGTTACTTCACGTGTAGCATTGATCACTGCGCAATGTGTTTATCACTACGACAGTTATCCATGTAAGAATTATCCGTACAGCAACAGATATTATACTAAACATAAATTATTACTGTGCATATGCTAATCACCATTGTATTTCGATTACTGAGCAGAAAAGCATTGATTACTACGCGGTGGATTAACAATTCTTATCAAAACAATAATCCGTACTGATGTATAACATCAAATTCTAACTATTCAGGACAGTAATCGTTGGTGTATTCGTTTTTTCCGTGTATAAATAATGTAGAAGTTAGAATAACTAACCCAGAAAGAAACGATATCCAACATTTTTGCATCTGCCAATGTGAATTCTATATCACTTACTATATTACACTATTACGTTACATGATAATGATAGGAAAATAAATTATTTATAGGAAAAATGAGAGTAATTCTTTCTTGAAACAATCGTAACGTGTTGTTTTACTTTTATATACTATAGATATTTCATGGGTGTCTTCTATTATATGTGTTACAGAATATTATAATAATAATAAGACAATTTTTTCAATAATTTTTCAAACGATAGTATACTAAAGCATTAGTAGACAATTTAATTATTTCATTTTGTGAACCTTGTTTGGTAGACTCAAACAACTGTTAAAAAAAAAAAAAAAAAAAAAATTTATATATTTGAAATTGTTTTTAATTGAAACATTTCTAAAATTAATAAAAATATAATAAACATATCTAATATATTTTAATGAATAAAAATATATGTACTTTTATTCATTAAAAATACTACTTTGAATTACAAATTTATCGAAAAAGAAAAAAAAACTAAACCACATTTATTTTATTATTTGACAATAATTTATATGACTGCACACGATATTTAAAAAATCTTATAATTACACATTAGCATATAGATCAATGTACAAATACGGTAGTTTTACATATAAAAATAGGTGATAATGAAACAGAACCTTTAACTTGACGTCGCGAACAGATATTTTTTTGAAAAAGAAAGCAGAAAAACAAGAATACATATCATCTTTAAGTCACTGTATGTTTGTGTCAAGTGACTACATACATAAATATATATAATATTATTTACGTGAAAAAGACTCTTGGTTATCAGGTTAATTTACAGTTATAAGTGACTCTGAAAATTGAAAACAGTGTACTCTGTAACATTCAGTAGCTTAATTACTACATTCTTGTTAATTGATACTACACATAATTAATATTTGCAGATAACTGCAGGCATAATATAGTTAAATTATACATAAATGCAATGAAACTTTAAAGTGAAATGATCGAGGTTTTATTTTTCATTCAAATTAATGGGTCTGAGTTTATTCTCAGATTTATGTATTTGGGACAAATTCATAATATAGATATTGAATAAAATAAACAAAACTTTACTTTACTCATACAGTAATTAATTATTATCTTATTACTTTAAAATGCAAAACAGTTTATTTAAATTATTATTATTATTACTGTTGTTGTTGTAGTTTCTTATTAAAGGCTTTTTTTGTATAAAAATGATATTGAAAATTTGTTTGCATTACAAATTCTTGTTGATACGCAGACTTATAATAATAATTAAATGAAGATGTAATAATCGCATTAAAGTTTTATACTGTCAACGTGCATTTCATTTGAATTACTTAATACATTCATTGTGATTTATATAAAAATTCCGCTGGCATAATTAATGTTATTAAGTGAATTAAAACATACTTTGCAGAACGGAGATTTCCATGATCCGATGAGATTATGTTGTTAATTAAAAAGTTAGCGAAACAGTATGACATACATCTTCAATTGTTCATCATCGGTAATTGAAATGTGGATACAAAATTATAATACAGCAATAATCATTCATTAAGAATTATTATGTTGCATTAATAAAAATTTAAACAATACACTTACTAACTTTTGATTTATAAAAACTAATTTTCTAATCTATAATTCAATAAAAGAACATGTTTTTTAATCAAAATGAGAATTGATTTTACATAAACTGAATTACAATAAATGATTTTACAGTTCGTTATATACATAAAATAATTTTCTACACTTAAAATTCTTAATAAACCAAATAAAATCATTAATAGAGCATCTTTACTATATTGTGTGAATTTTATCGTATTTCACTTACGTCGGAATTAACTTATACAGTTCGATATGCGTAGATACTGAAGGTTATGAACTCATTCATTCTTGTAGGCAATCTATTTGTTGTTGAAAGCATAAAAATCTCGTTATTAAAAGTTACAATGTAGGTTTGTTACAGATCATTAATATTCGAGTCAACGAATGCAGTTCGTGTTTTTCTTAATTAATATGACTGACTGATAACTATTCGTTCTTTTTAGTTTAAGCAACGTTTAATCAATTCCAAAACATATTCATATAAATTCCTAGACGAACTATGAGTATATGTCAGCGTAAATTCTATTTTATTTTACTTAACAGTATGACATAAAAGTCAATTAATATCGTTCATTTCTACTAAAATTCTTCTCTTGCAGTTTGATAAATATACCGCAAGTTTGTTAAGTTTCGTTTTGTTTCGTCACTTCGTCAAAATTGTGCAAATCATTAACACAAGCTTATGTTGATATTTATTTCAGCTTGCGTAAGATTTCTCAGACAAAATGAAGTTTACTAATTCAATAATTGCTAAATTTATTATGCAAAAAAAGGGTGATAATTAATATTAATCAGTGGTTTAAATTAACTGCAAAATCTATGATTGAACATTTAAATGATTAATAATAAATAATAGTAACAATAAATAATAAATGTATGATATAAACCTTTGCGATGTAATACATATTATGAATGTATGTGTAAATATATTTCACAAACATTTATACAGGTATTTATGTATATATACAAGTATATTTAATTTTTAATACTGAAAAATATATGATGTACATATTATCATATTTCATATATCAGCATTAAATGTCCAAAACACAATCAAATTGTTGTTTTATTTTCTAATGGTTGTAACTCATTACAATTAGGAAAACACTTACTAAGAAATGTTTAAAACATGTTAGTTAAACAAAACCTAATTGAAAAAAAATTGCTGTTATAATCAAATTATTCTCTTACGAGTCATTTGCAATCGATTTCAAGTATTCAGCATAAATTATGTAATTAACATCTCTTTTCTCTTTTCTTATGTTAATTAATGTCAAATGCCTGAAATTTGTTACATAAGATGTTCTTAAAATAATAAAAGTAGGTGACGAAGTACGATGAAAACTCAAGTTTATATTCGAATTACGTTCAAAATATTTATAAAAATCTTGCATTCAAAATTGCTTTTTAAAGTGTACTCAAGAATCATTTTTAGTTTGACATTATATTCATGATTTAAAAAATAATTTTTTTCTGATTTTTAATTTTTAAATATGCAATTATTACTTTTTTTTGGTTTTTTTTTTTTTATCAAGATATACGAGTGTATAAGGTAAAAGCACCACTGAACCAATTTTTGAAACAATTCCTTAATTTACGAGTAATGATTAAATTATTAATCTCAAATAATTAGTTATTTTATATGATGCAAATATTAAATGCTAAAACAGACATACACTCACTATTTAACTTATACTGAAATTATATTATACATGTAAAAACTTAAAATACTCTGTTAAAATTATTCAGATTTTTAAGTCTCTTTAATCATTTATTTAGAATTGCAATGTATTTTGACGTATTTTAATTATATTGAATTATTGTGGAAGTAAAAGTATTAGTTGAAATTATATTCATTTTAATTTATAACAGTCCTTTTAATGATTTTTCAATTTTTTAATGATATTTGTTATAACTGCATAAAAATATAATTTATATTGTATGGTACTTATTTATTTTATTGTACAACTGTCTCGTTATTTGTATTCTTACTGTTTGTTTTTTTACTACATTTATTTAGAATACCTATTTTTAAATGTAAAATCAGTTATTTGTTTAATTGTTGCTCAGCAAGTACTTTTACTTTACCAAAATACAGTATCCATTTAAGCTGTTTTAGTACCTGATACCGAATATAGAAATTATTCTTAATAAACTATTTGCATATTCGCTTAAATATATATTTTAATATTACAATTTTATGCAATAATGAATTAAATATATATAAATATTTGTCTCAACGTTTAAAAACTTAATTAAGAACATAATTACAACAAATTCTTTATAAAATCTTTGCGTTAATTTCAAGTAAATTTGCTGCAAAATTGAACCAATGAAATATTTAATTTATTTAGCGCAAAACAATTAAGAATTTAACGCTTTTATAGATATTAAAGAAATTCATTATTAAATAAATGAATAATTTAGCAATTCAAAAATAAAACTGAACAGGTTTGTCATTTCTTTGACTTAATTCATAATTTTTAATGTAAATCAAGAAATATACTTCTACAATTTATTTTTATAAATGATATTGAAATTAAATAAATAAACAAGTACTGCTTATATAATTTTAAATATTTGATTGAATGAATAATAAATTCAAAAAGGCATTTCGTCGCAAATAAAAAACTTGTAACTCAAATAACATTATGAACGTATCTAGAACAATCTAAAATTAAAATAAAGAAAATTCAGTCATAAATACTTTTGTTTAAAATACTAAATAGATAATTACTTGACACTTCAAGTATTATTTAAACATTTATTCAATGTTTTCATAAGTTTATATTCAATTAATGTACCTTTACATTTAAATGTTACGTATTTATATTTTAGTCAGTTTCGTCTTGTTTCCATTTTTTAATATTACCCTAATTAAGTTTTATGATTTCTACGAAACAATTCATCAGAAGCAAGATTGATATCTGAGAATTTACTTTCGACATTTCCACTGAAAAAAATTTTTTTTTGTTAAGAATTGCACATTACATAGAATAAGATATGTGCAATTTCCTATTGATTAAAACCAATGAAAGTCGTTCGATTTAGATAAAAGTACAATTCTACAATAATGATGTATAAGAATTTAAACCGGTTGGGATTATCAATTAATCTGTTAGACATTTATTTATGTAATGAACGAATGTTAGATATATTTGAATAGTAAATTAAGTCAAAAAATACGACAATACAAATACAACAAATAAATATTTTTTTCGGTTATTACGACGTATGCAGAAGATAAAAAAAAATGGTAGCACATTCTTTTGATATAACGCGATTTTTATTGTTTCAAATACAATTTCAGCGTGATAAGTGATACATTCAATTGCAAATCCCCTTTGTTCGATTATGCTTATACACGACATAAACTGCAATAATCACGACAGTTGTCCTTCCGATAAAAGTGATGAGTTCTTATTTAAATTTAACGTACAGTCTTTTCTATGCTATGCAACGAATTAATTAATTTTATGATTAATAAAACATAACAATAATCATAATCAATTTCGTACACAATATTGTAGTTTTGATTCAAGGTTTTTAAATCAAAAGTGGCACGAGTTATTTGTATCAGAAATTATGATTCGTAACAAAATAAGCGATAAATATGCCTGTTTGTGTATACATAAGCATATTCGCTGTTTTTGCCACTTTGACGACTTCGAATTCTGTAAGTTTGTGTGCATACATCAAATAAAAAAATATACATACAATAAAAAAAAAAAATACAATCAAATTCCAGCGTGCGTACATTTACCTTAATTTCGTCATAAGTTTCCACAGTAAACACCTCATTGAACCATGTTTTATTATATTGATATTTTCAAAAATTTTGCAAAGATTTATTTTATAATTTTCATCTTTTAAATTATGAATTCCAGTACACGTCATGATGGAATAATTATACGGTTAATTGTTTAATAATATCAAATATGCCTAAATAAATAAATGTATTAAACAGCCTAATTTAGATTGAAACAACAAATTCTGAAGCATTAAATTGAATGCTTAAATGAAAATGTACTAAAAGACTAATTAATTGTTGCATTATCTTTGTTCGCAAAACAAAAATGTAATTGAATGAACAATGCTTTCAAAGTGAATTATGCAACCGTATTTTAACATATCATTACAAGTATTTATATTTTTTTAAATAATAAATATTTGTTTTTTCATAAAAACAATGGAATCACGGAAAATGAAAACCTTTGTTGAAATAAATGAAACGAAATTTTATTGTGATAAATGAATGCTTTTAAGTTTATAATTGAGTGTATTATCTTCACTTGTAAATCGTATATTCATTTCAAATAATTTTGTTCGACGTTCAAATGCATTAATGCAAAGAAAACGGTGTTTTTTTTCTTTCACCATGGCCCTAAAATTGTAGCAATAAGCATTGTTTTGCGCATTTTAAAGAGTCAAGCGTTTATTTTTGACGTTACATGACTTTTTTGCTTAATGATAGTAATAATATGGTATTCCTGACCATCTCAACATTTATTGTCTCGACGTCGAAGAATTTATCATGTTCAGTAAGACGTATATAATTAAATGTGAAAGAATGTTAACAATTTATCAAATCGGCGAAACCGCAAAATCCGAATGCACTTCTTCAGATTATACAATTGCGTTAAAACGAGAACACGTTAATTGCTTCTTCCTTTCTGCAAATGTATTGCATTAACATACAATAATCATTAAATGTTCGCATTAGAATGAATTTTCATATGACTCACAATCAGTAGTAAAATTTTTTTTGAATTTTGAAGTTAATTTTGTCCTACACCGAAGTAATTTTGAGGCGCTTGAATAAAGTAATTATGCACTTAAATCAATTGTATTATATTCAATTAAATTACATTCAAAAGTGCTTTTTTCAGTTTAGTAGTATTGTCAGATCCGCTATCGCTAGCGGTGAAATGAACTTCTTCAAAAAAGAACGTTAAAAGCAAGATAAATTCTTATTTATAAATAACACCAGCATTTGCATCTTTCTCCAAAAGTTATGTTCCAATGAAATACAATGAAGAGTGCAAATTTCTCCATGCAAAACAGATCGGCATTTGTAATTTCTCCAATTACGCTAAAAGGATTTCAGCTTTGTTCTTTTCATTTGTTCAACACTTTTGCGTTTTTACGTTATATTAATGCGTAAAATAATAAAAAGAGACTTAATTCCGAGATGATAAAAAAGACCGAATTTGGCATGCATGAAAACAAGTCGATCACTTACACTCATGTCCCGGCAGGAGATGAGGCTGAAGCTGATACAGATGCGCGTGATAGTGATGATTGTGCAAAATGCACTCGAGGTCAGTGCAATTTAACATCTTCCTTCGAACCTATCGAAAAAAGAGGCTTATTTACCGGTACTATGGTACTGGCCACACAATTAAGCACTCGCGTGCTCTCACACGAAGGCACCACTCATGTTCAAATATCCCGTGTCGCGAACCCCGATGAAAATGAGGCGGCAGATTGGCGCTCACATCAATCGCTGACGAGAGCAGCACTCTTACTGTACGAACAATGCGAGCAACAAAACATTAACGATACCACTCTTTCAATGCCGCTTTTATGAAACTCTCGAGACTCCTCATACGATGATATTTATTACAATACGTGCTTTATATAATTTGCATTAGTTCGATGCGATGCCGTAGGAGCGCTGTTACGGGATGACCGTAAATGTCAAAGTTGCCGCGTGTCCTTAATCTCAACCCATTATTGCCAAAGAAATTTGTCCGGCGAAAGCGCAACCAATGCGAACTATTGGTTTCCGGCTTCCGGCGTGGCTTTTTTTCGGTACCATATACATCGACCCGTGGACCTTGGCGAATAATATCCTTTCGTTTTCAAGGTTTACCACTTCGCCGTATCTTATCCGTACCTTAATCTGCACGAGTTCATTGCGATTCTTCCTCTTCCCGATGTTTCTCTCCCATGCACTCTCCTTCTTGGTTTCTTTCGCTCGCAACTTTTCGGACAAGCGTAAAAAGCAACGAATCAAACGTCTCTTCGCGCCAATCGTCGTTTGTCTCGCGAGACAAATCTCTGGTTGAAGTAACCGAAGGACTTTTGCCGACCGGCAAGGTCATCCGGGCTACAAGAAACTGCGAGATAACATAATGTCATGCATGCTGAAATCGATTCAGCGACAGAAATTGGAAAACCCGGTGTCGTTCGCCTTAGAGCGCGAATTCATCTGTCAGGATCGTTGACACTGGTTGTAGCGTGCGCGCAAGCTCGCGTTTATTTACACGAACCACGTGGTACCAAACGCTCTCCATCCTGGAACAAACTGTTCGATGCCGCCGTGCGCGATAGTAGTGTTTTGACACTGTCATTGATGAATGACAGTTACGAAGCGCCCGATGGAAGCCCGGGGCTGGCGCATCGTTTAACTGTCAACCGAGCTTCGAGTTGGACGCCGGCGAATTTGACGTGCGGAGCGCTCGAAACTTATCGGTCGTCGTTCGGCGTGTTTAACGATCACCAAGAACGGTGTGTGAATTGTGACTGCAAGACTGCGTGTGTGGGTCACTCAGTCACCGGCAGGCACTTACTTTCCAGTCGCCATATTGGCACCGCTCTCCTCCTGCGTTTCTCCCCTTTCGACGGCTAGCCTGTCGGCTACAGGGACCATTACTCTACACCTAGATATGCCGCTATCGCGCGTGTTCACGGCTATTATCATCACCGTGGATGAGAGGTACCCAAGTGGGGACGTACGACGATCGTTTAAATGTCAAATGTGACGAGAGATGTAAGATCGCTGATATTTGTCGGTGGATCGTTATGATTGAATTCAGTTTAGAGATAGGTGAAGGCCAGTCGGTATAAATAAGGGTTAATGGAAATAAAACTCACCTAAAACACAGCAATTCATTTTGTAAATAAACAATTCGCAATGTAGCATAATAACAAATATCAGAATATAAACGTACTCTGTATTTTCATATACGAGATACTCGGTAAAAGTTGAGCATTCGCTTAATGCAAATTTTAATTATTCATTTATGTAAATATAGTATATAGCAGATCATTTATATGCATTATTATCATCATTTTTCTTGTTTCTGTTAAACTTAAAATATTTATTTTAATATTTATAATGTAAATCAAATATAAATGTTTTAGAGTATATTAAACATTAATTATTAAACTTAAATACCAGTAAACGTCAATTAAAAAACTTACAATATCGTTACAATTATACAAGCTTCGTCTGAACTTTTTACTTAAAAGTAATAATATAATGTTATTAAGAATAAGTAAGTGAATAAATTTGCAATTTAATGTTTAAACACATTCAATATTTAAAATAGAAGTATTCTATTTTTTATAACAGAATTTGAAATGGCATAAATCGTGTGAAAAAGAAAACAATTCTTTTGTAACAAATAATGTATCTTTTCCTTATTCTGGTAAATTACACCTTTTTATGTCAAATGAAACTCGAATTTTTTGTAATCTTTTATAAATACAAAGTTTTAAGGTAATAACTACCAAATATTTTAAATAAACTTTTAAATGCTGGCATACAAAGTAATAATAAAACTAAACAAACTAACAATATTTTATCGTACTTAAAAGTACAACAGTTGAAAAGTCAGTTGATGATTCGCAAATTATTAGTAGTATTAATTTTATTATATTTATTTTTTGGGTTAATTTATTATATCGATAACTTAATTTTTAGGCACTAACATTGCAATATTTTAACATTAACTTTTCAAAACATTTTTATTTACGTTAAACATATCTTTTTGGGGTGTGATTTCAGAATATTCAATAACTTGTAACTTGTTAGGAGTTTCATCGATTCGAGTGTCTAAATGTTTACTGATTTTTTTTTAAATAGCTAGTCTAAAATCAATATAAATTGAAGTTAAGACGATTCATTAAAATCAGATCATTTCAGATTTCTTTTTAACTACAACTGTTTCAGACTTTCTTACATTTTTTAAAACATTTTTCAGACTTATTTAAATGTGTTCTATCAACTTTGAAAGAATTTACTATAACATATGAAGCTAGAAAACTACAAATACAAGTTTAAAATTTCTCCAGTCCATTAAACTGATTTATTAAATACGAAAATAATCCTGACCTTGATTACTAGTATTTATACATTATATTTATTTCTTTTAAAAACTGAAATATCTGAAAAAGAGTTTTTTCGAGCACATTTGTTTTGAAGCTTACTCAGAAATGTTAGGATACCACCCAAATAATTTTTGGTTTATATTTGAATAAGATCTGTGTAGTATTATGAAAATTCAAACGATTCAGAAACTAGCCAGACATTTTTCGACCAAAAATCGTACAGTTAGTAGTTTTAAGTTAAATTTTATATCGGTATGATTTTTTACGTAATGATTAATAACTTATTTCTATTGTATAACTATAAAATAATTAATACTAAAGATATTTAGTATGGAAGCAATACAGTGGTAGTAAATGTTCTAATGTAAAATAGATATGTGTAAAAATGAAACAACAGTAAAAAAAATAATGTTAAACATACAAGTATCATGAATATAAACTTGACTGGACCACAGATCAATGGTAAATAAGACATTCAAATCCCATTGCGTGTCTCTTAATTTAAAAAACAAAATACAATCAATAAATTGTATATATAATTGATAATAGATAGTAGCAAATAATGTATATAACTATAACTAAAATTAATAAAATGTTATTTCCATAAATATCAAAATAAAAAACTGTTATAACAGAATTGAACGGATATAACAGAATAAATTAATAATTATTTTATAATATGTATTGTATTAGATTTCAAATCTAATGCAATACTGATATTTAATACTAATTTAATAACTGCATTCAGTACTGAATTATTACTCAAAACGTGTACTGTATCAGTATTGCAGTCTCAGTGTCGGTGCATTTATATTATTCCAATATTACATTACTCTTAAATCAGTAGTGTCAAAATCAATAACAAATCCATATTGTATCAGTAGATAATTTCTATTCAGGAAATTATTCAGACATAATATAAATTTAAATTAAAAAAACATGTAAAAGAAAACGAAAGTAATAATTTTACATTTTCTTTCTAAATCTTTCAGAGCCGAAAAGTGATCATGAAATTTAAGTTTTTAAGTATTTTTTAGAACCTTTTGTCATTGTGTGCGCTCGACTATTTGCTTTAAAATTTTGTTATCGTGTAATACTAGTAATATTAGATAGTGGAAATTGTGGATTCAAAGTTTCAAAACATAGTTTCTCTGCTGATGGTTTGCTTTGAGCAGCAAATTTTAAATGCCTGGTACGTATGTAGATTTTCTCAAAGTGGGAGATGGAAACTCAATTCAATGTTATTTTATTATTTTTGCAATATTCCGTCAACATACATTTT
>JABFOX010001174.1:0-13613 GCA_022817665.1 Axea sp. ZL-2020
TTGATATGTTAAGAAACGAAGAAGAAAAAGAAAATATTTCATAAGAATTTGTTATACAATAAGCAAATAAATATTGTTAATTCTAAATAATAAATGACATTAAACGTTATTTGCTGCTAAATACAACGAAAATATACAATCTAAAATTTAATACTGTATGTTACTGTACAAGTTATGAAATACACTTTAATTATTCTAAATTTTATTATAAATATATCTGGTATGGTAAAAATACATTTAATTTGAATTTACGAGAATTCACTATATAACATAAAATATTATGAATATTAATTACGTAAATAAATTATGTACATAATTTCGTATGTTTATAATATTATTTATACAATTTTATAAACATATTAAAACTATTTCTATCATATAAAAAAATAAAAGTAACATAAATACAAACTGAACATTACTACTAAAATACAGTTTTCAAAATATTAAAAAATTGGAAAGTATTGTATGAATTTATCAATTTTTATCAGAAAGAAAAATACAAATATTACAAAACTCATTTTCTCTTTGTCATTCCATTTTCATTTTAGAAATGCATAGTACTTAGTTGTGACAAATGAAGTTTATGGGGTCATGTAAAAAAATAAAATCATATGATAAAAGTAGTATCATAAAATAAATTACTAATTTAGCAATATAGTTTTTTTTCTGCTTATATAGAATTATATGAATATAAATGTAAGCATAAAAGTGTACACGCAGTTGGTGATTTATCACAAATTATCAAACATATCCACAAAATATGTTCTTATATAATTTATTCCAAAGTTTATAATACTGAACATATAACCATATTTTTTTAAAATTGGCTGGAAATTTTATTGCACGCTATATATGAATAACAAATCAATATATGAAATAAAATATAAAAATTAGTAATGACTATTTTAAGGACATAACTTTGGACTTTTTATTCGTACATTCGTTACTACTGATGTTTTGTTTTTCGTACTGAATTCTACTGAGAAAGGAAACAGTATAAATATACAGACAAGAAGTATTATAATACTTTGAAAAAATTGATCATCTTATATTTTGACAATTGTTTTGTTAATTTAGTTCAAAAGTTTTTTAATTGCTACAGTTTACATTATAAATAATTAAAAACTAAATTTATAAATAATATCGTTTAGAAATTCAGACCTATTAAAATTTCAAAGAAATGTTTAACAGAAATCAGAGAGGAATATATCTGATAATGAATGTTTACTCGGTAGTTCAACCACTTATTTATGTTCGATCGATGAAAGAAAAGAGAGTAAATATTGATAGAAAATTTTAATTTAATATTTTTAAATAACTATCCTAATAAATATTGATATAAAATACACATGTATGTCATTCAATATACATATAAATGTACTTGTATAAACTGAAGGTATTGCTTTTATTTAGCGCTATTCTAGTGGTGCATACTATAAAATAAATTTTTTAACGATTTATTAAAATCTGATTATATTACGAACACATAAACACACACATATATTTAATAACAAAATACATTAATACAAATAAATTCTATGCAATTTTATTATATACATTCGACTTTATTAATAGAGTCCGTAATTTATATTCTATTTCTTTTTTCGTATCAAGTCTGCATTGTATTCTTTAAAAATTGATTTATCTTATTACTTTCAAATTATAATATTTGAAAATATGAATATTTAATTGAAATTTTATTTTACAGAAGTATATAACTGCTATTTTGGACAGTTAAGGCATTGGAATAATGATTTTTATGTGAGTAGTTATAACGTATAATTATAGGATATATAATGTTTAAGATATTTTTTCATAAAATATTACATGAATAAAAGTCTATTCGTAGCAACTTGACGTCATGAGACAATCATAAGGTACAATTAACTCGGCAATAATTGATTGAAACTTTGAATTTTAATTTCACGTCGAACTTTTGTTCCATCCCCACTTCTATTTCTAGTTCTACTTTTAAGTATTTAGTTCCGATTTCTAGTCTTATTTTTAATTATGGCATTCTTTGATACAACATTTAAGGTATTATTACAGAGATCGACATATTCGTAAACGACATTT
Organism: Axea sp. ZL-2020; assembly: GCA_022817665.1. NCBI lineage: Eukaryota > Metazoa > Arthropoda > Insecta > Hymenoptera > Scelionidae > Axea > Axea sp. ZL-2020. The sequence goes on from JABFOX010001174.1 coordinate 2,077, forward strand.
CCATTAGAACATTTGTTTAAAGTTTCAGAAAAAAATATTTAAAATTTTTTATAACATTTATAAAATAATTAAAATATAAAATAATGATTTTACAGATCAGCATATTTATAAACTTCTCTTTTAAAACATTTGAGTTCATGGAGTTACTTTCTATTGTTATGAAACAACGAAATATTTAATATATTAATATTGTAATTGTCGAATAAGAAAAATAAAAAAAAAAACACATTTGTTAGGATAAAAAAATGTACAATTTTTTTCATTAAGTAAAATGTCAACATTTAATGCATTAATTATTTTTTAGTCTGAAATCTAATGTTCGTAAAACTCGGATATATTAGTAGTTGAATTTGATTATGTGTAAATTTTACCTTTACCAAAATTTAAACGTGAATGCTTAATTTTATAAACGTTTATTTTGATTATACGTGTTTAACATTTATTGTTTTAATGACGGTGTTAACAAATTTTATTGTTTCATGGAGCGTGATGGCAACAAAAATTCTAATTCTGTTTATACTTTCCTACATGATTTTCTTAAAAACAAATTAAACGAAAATAGCTTTAAAACCGTAATACTTGTTTTCAGATTCCTGTTCCAAACAAAACAAAAATAAAATAATATTGGGTTATTGTTCGTAGTTTGCTAAAAATTGTCAAGTTAAACTTGTACAGTTGTTTCCTGTGACAAGACATTCATACTGTCATTGTTAACAGAAAGTTTATATGGATCTATTTTGAAAAAAAAAAAAGAAATAGTTGTATTCCCCAGTCAATATTTGGATGTTAAAAGATCTGCGAGAAAAAGTCCAGCAGAATTCCAAGCAGAAATGAACCCATTCTAATTAAAATACTGCAATTTAGTTTTGCAGCCAGTTTTCTTGAAAGACCCTAAGGGTGAAGACAAGTTCACAATTTTAAAATACGTTCAAATTAATTATAATTACGAAAGCAGGATTTCAGCTTTACATTCATATAAGAGTATAAACAAAACTTTTCCGTATTTATGTATAAGGTACCACTAATCCTACATATAAATTCACAACCATCAGCTTATTCCAGCATTAGTAATAATAAACGAAATAATGATACATAATTATTAATGCCATTTTTACACATTGATTGTGATTGATATAAAAAAATCTTGCAAAGTTTCAAAGATTTTGATTAAAATGTTATAACGATATCAGTTTCTATTATATGAATATTTTGTTTACGTATTATTTATCAAATTATGTATTATTATAAATGATTGATGAACAGTTTTAAGTTATAAATAAAATAATTTCTTCCATTTCAATTAAAACTTAAACAAAAATTCGTAGTTTACTAGAAAAACTCTGAATTCAGAGTTTATATATAATACGTTATTTTGAAATATTTTATATGTGAATGCCCAGTTATAAAATTAGGACATATAAGCAGCTTATCGATGCAGGAAAATATAATATAAATTATTAATATTCAAGTTAAGCATGTTATAATTGTTCAGATAATTATTTTGTCCTTATATTTAAGTCGATTTGGGCGTTTTGATAGAAAATGCCACAATTGTATTATACAACTCTCGGAAACCTTTTGAATCCGCTTCGTAAATGAAACTAATTAAATCTATTTTCACAGGTTTTTCAAGATCTGAACACAGTTTAGCCACATATAATTTATATATACATATTTCCACCTATATAATTTCAGTGCAACTATATTGTTATATGCTTTCATAATTACTCCCTATTGCACATGAACTGTTATCTCAATTCTTGTAACCTTTCAGGTTAAAAGTTCATAAAGTTTATAACTCAGTTTTCATGAATAAAGCAGAGATTGGAAATCCTATTTATTTTCGCAAACAAATAAAAATACTAGTTGATAATTTTAAAGGAGTGAAACAATCATTATTGATAACTGTTCCTTTGTGGTAATATTATTGACTATATTTATAAGAATCAATTGGTTAATTTTTCAAAATTTATTAATTTTTAATTTGGTCCTTCTGATTCACCTTTTTCCAATTTATATCTTTTTATATATTTTCTCTGTCCTTCCTTCCATTGATATCATCAACAAGAAATAAATTGACCGGAATAGAAAAACCATTGCAGCACTTTAGTCATATACTTTGACGTAATACAAGGAAATATAATATTGAAAAATAATTCAGCATCACTTTGGAATAAATTATAACACTGAACAATGTAAATGAATATTGCAACAAACAGTATAATCATAAAAGGAAGATATTTTTATAATTCTTAGATTATTTAATACGAATTTTTTTATATTAATCGAAATATTTTGAAACACATAGTTCTTGATTTTATTTTTTAGAATGTAATAAAATATATTTGCAATTTTTTTCAGTGTATATTATTAATTAATTAAAAATACTATTAATGTAGAAAAATCTTAATTGTGGATATTTTTAAATAATTATTTTTATATCGAATTAATCTAAACTACGGTTTTGCATTTAATAAAACACATACAATATGATAGTAAAAAATACGTGAATTTAAAATGTAAAAAAATGCTCTAAAAGTAATTATAACTGCTCTTGTCTGTTCGATTTTTTCAACAAAAATATCAACAATTGACAGCCATCTAATTCTGATAATGCTCTTCGATTGTACGATGAAAATTATCATATTAGCCCGTTCGTCCATGAATATGTTAATTGCAAATTTTGTTACAACCGAATTATCGTTGTAGTCTATATATGCAATACACCTGTTTCTTCCCATGTATTCTATGTAACAAAATAAAAAAAGAAATCAGCTATTGATGATGTCATGATTAAAATAACAATTATGAAAATGTACACTATTCAATCATAAAATATTTACATATTTAATAAGACTTACAACAAAATAAAAAATATGTTAATTGATTGAATTATGAAATTACTTTTCAGAACGTTATTTTCCTTGATATTTCTAAATACAAGTATTAATGTTGAGTTAAGAGAAAAATAAGATTAGTTATTTTTATTTAAAACTCAAACAATTTTTATTTTTATTTACAATGAAAAGTAGTAATTAAAACATGTATCCTATTGTTATTAAAAATTCATTATTATAAAAATATATATGTATAATACGTTGCAGTAGGGCATTTAATTAGAAATTGGGATTTAAAATTCGTATTAAAATATAGTAATTTGGTATTGCTGTTATCATTGTTCATTATTTAATATCAGTTAATTTCCTGTAAACAGTTGAAAATAAATAAATAATTATTAAAACAACAACAGTTGAAAATAAAACGTAAGTAATGGACTTTAAGAAATAAAGAATTTTTACAAAAAAATTCTATTTTTTTCTGTTCTTAAAAGAAGTAAAATGTAAAACTATAGCCGATTTGTCGTCAGAATGTAGCAAGAAGCAAAAGTGACTAAAAAAGGGTTCTCGAATTCAGCTCTCGGAGTAAAAGATCTTAACTCACCTGTGCTGAGTAAAGATCTTTTACTATTTTACTCCTTTTTTAAGAAGCGCAACTGAGGTCATTTTGCGTCAAGTTAGTAAGTTAATGGGGTGGATTGGAGTGGTACTACAAATTTACTCTCTCGGAATAGGTCGGAAAGATGTGCTTACAGTTACATATAGCAAATATAAAATTTTTTGTCCGCTTGATTTAATTATGACTAAACAGTGTCATTTAGCGACAACTAAAGCTAAGAAAATAAGTTAATGAAGCAGATAACATTTTTATTATAAATAGGAAGTCAGCAAATGTCTTTGAATTCCCGAAACGGTGATACTTGAAGTATTTCTTCATAATTAATTAAAAATATTGCACGTTGTTAAAATTGTGGTATGGATTCTAAACTTACAGTTATGCAATTTTTTAAACATACGGAACTATGAAATATATTTTTATAACTGTTTTTACTTTTATTGATTTTATTAATAAATGAAATGAACGTTGAACTATAAAATTCGCAAAATAAAAAGTAGTATTATAATTCTTTGTTTTCCTATAGTTTGTTTTATAATATTTTATCATTATTAATAGACAAATTACATATATTTATTGTTAAGTAAATATAGAAGAAGAAATGTTAATTAAACATAAGTATGTAATCAAAGCACGTCAGTCTAATATAATTTTTATAGCGTTGATGAAATATTATTTTATAGTGTCTGGTATACCCTGGAATATTTAAAAATGCATTATTTCGAGAAGTTAATATCTATTATCATGAATATCTTATTGAATTAATAATACTAAAACAAAATCGAAACAACAAGCGAACTAAATTAAATTATAATCTTCAATGTAATTTCGATTTTCATGTAAAAATTCTATTTGCGGAATATTCAAGACGTCTGATTATGTGAATAGAAAGCCATCTGCTATTCGCAATTCTAATCGCAATGAAACGAAAAGAGGGAATTTCTTATTTTCTTCGAGCAATGCCTTTTGTCCAAGGATTTAATTCCCGCTTCCTACCGAGAGGAATAGGATCGAAGCTGAGTATCTTCGGATGGAATTGATGGCTTTTGTGGCACTACTAAACGACGCCCCTCATTACGTAAAAGGATCGACGAATGAAGGCTGATGTGCCTTTTTACGATGCCGATTGCACGATACCGATTGTCAGAGAAAATTCCATCGCAACAATTTTTTCATCATTATCCGACAACCCGGATTAAAATAACAACAATCGTTCAACAAGTTTTTCCGCGAAAATACCATAATTAAATTTTGAGACTGCATGAAAAGCAAAATCAAGCGAATTTGAGATACGGAAATACGACGGTTTATATAAATTCGCTTATCAAATATGATTGACGAATTGGTGATTTTGTCTTATTTTTATTAGAAACTAACAATACTTTGGAAAACAATTAGATGCCGAAATTTCAGCTGAAACAACCGCTGAGACAAATGAGTCGCACTCATATCTGTCAACGCTGTGAAGCAAAGACGTCCTGTGCGACTCGGAACACGAGTCAACATAGATAAGACCTGTTTAACCTGTCGTCAAAAATCACTCAACCATCCTATTTCGACATGCGATGATCAAAGACCGTAACGGACCACATGCTTGTGCGATGCTTGCTCAAAAAGGATATCAGAGATGATAGCAACTGACTTAAAAGCTACTAAAGGCTAATGAAATTTGTATGCGACAAATATTTGTTAAATATGTTCTTATTACTATTCGAATATGTTTTTCAGTAGAATGGTGCTTTTTCCTTGCGAAGAAAAACTAATTGAAAATACAGTTTCCGTTATTGAAGTCACATAAACTGTGACTGATGACGAATGCTTAAAAATTACAAAACTTGATTTAAATGAAACTAGAAATCATCTAGCTTGAATAAAAACACCTACTGCAATAAAGAGTAAAATGAATAAGAATAACAGTAACATTTATTGTATACTACTGTATATTTTAATGTTACTGCTGTACAGTTTAATGTTTAATACAGTAGATTTTTTAGTTAAAAATAAATCTTTTCTAGTTAATGTTTAATTAGTAGTTTTTTGAGTATATATAAGTATAGTCTTAGATCATCATCAAATTCAGACATCACTTTAAAACTACTGTAAATCTGAAACGCAGTTTCTTACAATGTTAACATACACTTATTATTAACGGAAATATAAAATTATTTTAGTCATTATAATTTGCATTTATTTCAATCCTAAGAGCACTAGTCGTGTAATTTATAGTTTTTCATATAAATAATAAAAATGATCGAAAATAATTTTAATAACTGTAATTTATAGATCGTATAATTATGCTTTATACATAATTCATATAATTACGGTAAAATAATTGTAGTATTAAAGTATAAATTAATCTGGTTATACATTAGATACAGACTGGAAGATTATATTCCGGATTTATCAAGATAGATTTAAAAAAAAAGCAGAAATTTTCTGCACATATGCATATCATCTGTCTAGAAAAGTTCAGTTATTTCAATTCAAAAATGATGTGACTCTAATTAATGTTCCAGATCCTTTTATTAATAAAAGTATGTATAATAAGTTAAATATCGGTTAAACTTTTTCATGTGTACTAATTAATTTGTTTTGTTTATATTATAATAATAGAAATGCATAAATAAATAAAAAAAATTATTATAAGCGAAATTGGCAATTGTGAAAAGTATAATTGATTGGTTTACCTAAAATGATACCCATTTCTCAGTAAAAACAAATCGGATTTTAATATTATAGACTTTGTAAAGCACGTGTCAGTGCCGTACATGAAAACTGCGACAATTGTACAAAGTAAAACTGCACCAATGGAAAGAGAAACTTTTCGATCTTGGTGTATCTTAAAAAGCGAGCTGGAAACGCACATCCGTTTATTCAGCCGGATAAAGTGAACTCGATCGAACGCGTTTCGTGGAAGTAGCATCATTATAATTGAGCGCGTGCTTAATTATGTCCACGTGAAGCCGTTCGAGCGTATTTAACAGAAAAGCCTCAACGTGGCGTATTTCAGTTTTCTTCAGGAATTTCGCTTTATCCCAGTTATTGGCCACCGTCAAAATGAGTTTGCGCTGCAAAAAAGAAAAAAAAAAAGACGAGCAAATTAATATGAACGAATTTCAACGCATTATAATTTTTAATTATAAACTCAAACGAACTGCAACGAATTCAAAACTACGTTGTATTGCGTTTCGAATGGGCCTTCGGAGTATAAAAAGAAATTAATAGGAACGATCTCATTTGCCTTATTCTTTTTTCTTTTTTCAGTATATAATGTAAACTCGAAAAATATAGAGATGGGTAATAATTGAAGTGAAAAATGGGTCAAAAATGAAAAGCCTAAATATTGAATGGATCGATGTTGGATTGTAGAAGAAGTTAGTTAAAGGGAGTCTTCGAGGCAAGCACGCTGGCATTTATCCAGCTCGGAAAATGGAATCAGCGTACCAGTCAATAAAAAATACTCACCGAATCAGTAGAAATAAATATGCGAAGACAATATTCATGAATCAGGCATTTAATTTCAATACGCAATGAATGTACAATTTATTGACTTTTAATATTCGTTTAATACATAAATTCAACGATAATAATTAAATTGCTTGTTAAATATACCAGCCATGGTGTGTTCAATTGATTTCAGAATGTATGAATTTCAGCGCGAGCTCCTTTTTGTAATACACTCGTCATAGCATTGGATAAACTGACAGTAGAAGTTCGATTTCGGAAGCGATTTCAATGCGTACATTCATTCGGTGTGAAAATTCGTATGCCGTGTATTGAGAAACTTATAAAAAGATATAAATGCTGAATTTCTCTGATGTAATTTCACGAAATCGATGTACTGAAAACTATAACTATGTCTTGCGTAACTTTATGACCGAACTTTTATGAAATTATATTCGGCACGAGAAATCCATCGCTTTTAATATTATACACTTTGCACAGCAAAGGAGTTATGAAACTTCTTGAAAGAAAGAAATGCTTCGCTCATTTTTTTTGCAGGCATTTTGTCGTGAACAATTTTTTTATAGACTACTAATACTATGCTGATAAATCATATTTCAAATGAAATATAATATGATCCTAAAGATATCTATAATGCGATAAATTGAATAAAGTCATAGCATAACTTACACGTTGAAAAGTTTTAGTTTATAATCTTTGAAAATAAACTGAGATAACGCAAAGGTGGATAATTTGATGCATTTCAAAATGATGGCTACAAGTATTTGATTAATCATTACAATCATAAAGTTTCACTTCATCAAGAAATGTGTTAATGCTACAGATGATCTTTCCGAACATATTTCTGGCTGATCGATAAATGTTTAATAACGTTATTATTCCATTTTTGTGTTCCATTAAAATAAACTATTGTATGATTCGAAAGTTTAAAAGAAAAATGGTATAGAAATTGATGAAGTACATCGAAACGAAAAATGTTTGTTCTGCATGCAAGATCGTACGTGATATTTTAGATTGAAATGATAAAAATGTGTTCAAATCGATAATAGACGAGAAGCAATTTCACGTCTCGAATGCTCTAAGTATGCCTGAATCATATGTCACACATACACATCGACATTCGTTCAACTATACCCAGTGCAAATGATCAATGAGAAACGTCACGATCGCTCTGCTGCCCAACATAAGTTTCCGGTCATTTGTCGCTATACGGCTAACGTATGCCTGCGTCTTCGTTGAAGAGATCAATTCCAGACATTGCGTTAGTGTCACGAGCACATTCGCATCTTTACGCGTATCATCGAATCTTTGTCACGTTCACGATTCTGTGATGTATAAGGCTCTAAATGGAAAAGAAAATTTAATTGAACGTTAGATGATATCTATTGCTCGTAAAATCTGATGTAAGTTAGAATCATTCTTCATTATGTTTCACTGTAGACTTTATTTTTACATTCCAATATAAAATATAAAGCATAAAAAAAAAAGGAATTCATTTGTTCTATTATAGCAGACTTTTACGTTTATACATTTACCTTATACCCTCAAATTCCATCTAATTCGATTGTGAGAAAAATTTACGCACGATTTATTTCTCACTTTTGTATTTTTACATGGTATTTTTCAAACAGAAAAAGTTTGGGTTTATTTGTTATTTACATCACGTATTTTCCAATAACAAAGAAATTCATTTAGTTTCTTGAATATTTATTTATTTAAATGTATGATTCAAGTATAATCTAAATAATAAAGAATTCTAAAATTAATTTTATTGCAATTTATATTTAATAACGTTTACAATTATAAAGTAGAGAAAAATAAACAATATTAACATAGCCATAATACCTTACTTCAATTTTGATTTGCATAAAAGTCAAAACAAAGTAAATAGTTTAGAAATGGTATACTTAGAGGAAACTAAAGAAAATGTCGTATCATACAGGATCATCTCTCCAGGATAATTTAAACGGTGTCGCGCAAAACACTAGTCCGTATCACGTTTATCCAACAAAACGTGTTACTCTTTCATTTGATGACAACGTAATGTATACAGTTTTTTTTTATTCAAGCATTGCTTCAACACATTTTTTAAGTACAAAGGGATTCCACTTTTATCGTCAAAATAATTTGGGAAAATTTAAATTATGATTTTAAATGATTATATTTTCGGTTTCTATTATTTTGATCTATTTAAAATGTATTATCTCTTTGTTCAAAGATAATAATTTGCCAAATTATCAAAAATACCTCAAAACTTTGTAAAAAGGCTGCTTTTATTATGGATAATGTTCACTTGATTTTAAAAACAAACTTTTATCAATGGATTATATGTGTATATTTATTATATAAGATACGAATTGTGATATAAAACTTGAAAAAAAAAAAATAAAAAAAATAGGAATAAATTGAATTGGATTTAATAGATAAATGACACTGCAACATTCAATATTTTTTGCAGTATTTTTTCGTACAATATTATTAACATTATCAGAAGTGATTAATTTTGTAACATTAATTTTAATTGATTATCACCATGTTATAGATTAATTATAAACACTTTAAAACTAATCTAAAAATTAATAATGATGTAGAATGTGAATTGGTTTCAAGCTTCAGTGCGTAATTAGGAGTACCAGTTAGAAGTTTTAATAGCCTTTTCAAAATAGTTGATTCAACTATTTCACATTCGCTACAGCACCGCAACTTCTATATCTTTAGGTAATAAAACAAAATACTTGTTATCAAGTTATTTTACAATTTCATTACAGTTACTTAAAAACTGATCTCTTACCTCGTATAACGTTATTCATTAAAATAATTAGAATGCTTGACAATAAAATCACTAAGTTTTTCAAATAATAATTAGTACTATTAGTTTTGCTATATATTATTTTACTAATTTTTTGTACTAATGTAATTCATGTATTATTACAAAATCAATATCATCCATTTATTCATTAATTCAAATGAATGCATTTCCTTTGTACTTAAAATTAAAAAGGAGCATTAACGGATTTAACTGAGAGACGAAAAACAATGTTTATGAAATTACATTTCATTATTATTAAATTTATATTTTTTTCTTCTTATATTATCTATATCTTCCTCTGTCTTTTATTAAACCACGTTTAAATTATGCGAAGGTATTCAAAAAAAGAGTGTTGCAAAATTGATGTACGTATTCTTTTATTACGATTAACGTATTATATACAAATATAAGATTGTGTAATAAACTATTAGATTTTGTAATAACTTTTAAGTTATTATGAATATTTTTAAAAGTGAGGAATTTTACTATTAGTACTAAGAAAAAGTCATTATTAAAGGTATAATTATAAACTAATTTTATTCCAATTTAATATATGGAGTTATTACAAGGAACGCTTTAAATATTTATCACTTTTATATGCACCGGAGGAACTAAATATTAGCGTACAAACTTTGATATTCTAAGATTTGAACATTGTCAAATTTTCGTAATAAAATGTTAGATTAACGATATTTTTGACTTGTTAGAAATATTGTATTGTGCAGGCAATGCTCAAGTGGTAATAATACAATATTTAAAAACTAATAATTACTGTTTAATAAAAATATATAATATCGCAATGATGAAAATATAAAATGTTTTTATTTCTAAGGTATTTTGTTCAGTGACATTACTGACATAAGTATAAAAAAGTACAAAACATTAATAGAAATTATACAAAATGTCTGACCTTACAATATATTATTGTCGTATACTGTTAACTTTTCTAATTTAACACTGGTAATTCTAGAGTTTCAACTATTATTCCAACGAATTATTTTTCTCGGCGTAAAAGAGAAATGTTTGCTACGTTATTTTTTTAATGTAAGAAAAAACAAATGTTTGATATTTTATTACCTGTAGTAAACTGAATCAATTACGACAGTATACGATATATTTAGATGCCATTATTTTGCTTTTTTGATTAATATAAATTTTTTGACACAAACAAAATACATTTCTTGAGGAACATTAAGTATATCATTTTCTCCTAATTTATATCCACAAGTGTGCACTATGCCAAACCAATGACACTGCAACTTTGAGAACTCACATAAGTAAAGTTTACAAGAGAATCATTAAGATGTCTTATGTTTAATAGTACCAGACTATTTGATTTGATGTAACTTATCAGTTCGGAACTTTACTTATTAAAAGTAACAAAAATTGCTCCAGTTATATATAACTATATTGAAATATTTATTATTAATATATTTTATTATTAGTTATGAATAAAAGAACAGTTAATTCAGAATTATAATGTTAATTATGCTACATTTGAAAAAGAAGATTATTATTTAAACAAGTATTAGATTATGTTGTCTCAAATTGGACAATACGTCAACAGAATGCCTTTGAATTATAATGACATTAGTTTCATATTTCTAGTCATCTTTATTATAACTCTTTTTAGTTTCAAATTATTCAAAAATGTATAGACAAGCTGAATCCAGTTTATTTTCATTTAATTTTCGAAAATAACCATAATTTTAATGCATTTGTTAATTTATTTATTATTTATTCGTTTTAGGTTTGCGTGTTTTATTGATTTAATAGTAATATAGGTTATTATGACCAATTTCATACATCC
>JABFOX010001175.1:0-13613 GCA_022817665.1 Axea sp. ZL-2020
TTCCAAACATATTGTCTTTTCCTCTTTCACACTCGTACTCTATTTTTAGCATATTTTTCACCGTATTTTCGTCCCCCATTCGCAAACGCATTTTTTTAAACTGAAATTCATGTATGATAAATAAAAAAAGTGCTGATCGGTCAATTATTATAGCTACAATCGATTAACAAATAAAATGTAACATGAAACTTCTTTAATTTTATAATAGTAATGAAGAATCATTACTTTTACTATCGCAATGATATTCCCTTTGCAAATCATAGTTTTAGATTCTATGTATTTTAAATCAAGCCAATTCAAACATAAATGCATCCGAGTACTCGTGTTTCAATGACATAAACTTTCATGCTTTACCGTGGTTATGTTTCACCTGGACTTCAATTAATTATTTTTTTTTAAATGTATAAAGCCTGAGGAATGAATTGTTATAAAATAACGAGCGAATAATTGCCTTTGCACGAGCAATGTTTTATAATAATTGTGACATTACGTAAAAATAACTAAAAGATGGCTTTTAGGATAACTGTTGTACGATTACTGTGTTTGATTGCTATAAAACTAATATGTAATTATTAAGCAATTTTCGCAGCAAGTCATCCATGTATCTTGCACCAAAAAGGATGTACTCGGTGTTTTAGCATGTTCGCGCAATGTAAGAAGCAAAATAAAGAGAGTTATACGTAGAATCTTGTCTAACATTTAACACTCAGCAGAACAAGTAAACAGCGTAAGCAAACGCTAAGCAGTGCACCGCAATTCGGGCTTTGCTTGCATTAAACTTTGGGCAAATAATTTGTGCGTTCGACAAATAAACAACATTAGCATACCGGGGAAGCCGTGTCGAACGTTAAAAGATTGTTAAAACAAGTTTGCGTTCGCGTAGGATAACTGACACTTTTTACATTTTCAGAAACCACAAATTCCCTTAAAAATATGATTAATCGTAATCAAATTCTAAAAATTAAAAATGTCACGTAAGCAAACATTTGTCATTAAATGTTATGTAAATTGCAGCTTGCTTGTAACTTTTGACGTTTATTAATTATTATGCGTATGATAAATTATTACGTTCAAGTTCTATTTGCCGATTATTATCAAAGAATGTTTAATAAAATTGATTGATTATTAATCACTTTAGATATGATCAGGTTATAATTAATCTAGCATGATACACCATTTGTTACTGAATTGTTAAAAGGTCACTTATACACATTCAAAGCTATGAAACGAAATTAAAACCAGTCCACCAATGACACACGCGACGATTTAAAGCATCAGAAATTTAGATCCGAAATGAATCCCTTGAATCTTGAAAACATGAGCTTACTGATAAAGTTCGTAATTTATATTTACAACTCATATTATAATGCCTCCGGAACATTTTGATGTGAACTTGATTAGTCTACAATCATATCATCTACGACTAACCTGATCAAATTTATGTTTAGATATCCCAAGGCTATTTCTTGAATAGCCTATTCCGTTATTAATACTTATTAAAACTATATGCACATAGAACAAATTTTATTGCAATGATAAAATATTGATTAATTTAACTACATTATTTTATTATTATATAATTAAAAAGTTTAGTGAATTCAATAAACCGCTTCGTTGGATAATCAAGATAATTTCATGTGTCATGCACTGACTGTAAAAAATAGATAACGATGTATTAAGTTTTTTTGAGTGTTTAAACAAAAAGTATCTTTTACTAAATGGACGTTACATGTGATGTATTTTTAGACAGAGATTGTAATTGTTTATTTGTTTAACGCTGTTTTATGTTAAATTGCACAGTGTATCATGTAATTTGCAACCAGACTGCTTATTCATTTGCAGTCTTACGTAGGGAATTCCTCATTTATTTTTCCAAAACTTTCATACGCGCTTTAAACTTAAAATTCTATCAAATGTGAATTAAACTTTAAACAAGTGTTTTATTTTAAAAATGTAATAATTATTTTTATTTAAAACAACATTTCTGCATTTATTACGACATTCTTCTAATTACATTATTTTCAGCTATATACTTTACGCTATTAAATTTGTTTAATTAAAACCAAGTTTTATGTTTCATAAATTTATATAATAAATTTGCTCAATAAAATTTGTTATATCAACAAAATTATATTGGTTTGTTAATTAAAATGTATAATTAACTTACGTTGATAAATTTTAAATTATATTTTATTTAAAAGCAATTCATGAATAATCTTTGTTGGGAAAAATTTAATTGGTAAAAAAACGATAAATAGTGTAATATTGATTATTTTATTGAACTAATAATAATTCCTTCCTATTATAAATTACTGGAACGTTTTATAAGGCACATCATAACACTTTTTTATTGTGTATAAATTTGACCAATGCTCGTACCTTTAAATACACGTTTTGTAATACAGAAGCTTTATTCAAGATTTATTCAGCTACAAAATTATTACACTTATTAATGTCTATAAAATCTATATTATTATTTCTTGTTCCAACATTTAATATGCTGTCGTGTAAAAAAAGTTAGGCTCAGTTAATGATTTAATGTGCACATTTGTATAACAATAGATTAATCAAATCATAATATAATTTATATTAGTTACGTTACAATTCAAACAGTAAAACTTTTTGTAATAACTAAATGTATCGGTTTTCTTATTGAATGCATTTTAATGTAATTCTTAATCTTATTAAACAAATTATTAATTTTTACTAATATTATGTTTTTTTTTTGCATAAACTTTTACTGTATTATGTTTTACTTCAGAAGATCTGTCTATTGTATCAGTTGTGCAAGGTGCTTATTTTAAGTTGAAAATTTAGAATATCTCAAGGAATAAGCATTGAACGACAAATGTGTCTCAAATAAATCTTTAATAGTTTCAAGGGGGACGTCTGTCTGTATGAAAATAACTTCCCTCCCTTTGCTTTCTAGGGGTGTATATTTTCTACTGTTGAAAAATGTCTGACAACCCGTACAAAAGAAGAATTTGAGCGTGGTATGTCAGAAAAACGATCAGCATACAAATTGAGAGCATCGTCAACATTTTTCTGAAATTCGCCAAAAATTAAAACCATTTCAATTTGATCTTCCATACTTAATTATCCTTGGTGTAAATTTAAAACTGAATGACAATTACTAGAAGCAATTCAAACTGATTCAGAACCTCTTAGCAAATTTCCATGAATTTTCCCTAGTTTTCAACGTTGGTTTAACATTGAACGCCATCATCGAAATTTGTAAATTCATTTGTAATTGTAAATTAACTTCGTATGGCGTTGCTGAATCAATTTTATCTTTGTATTCAGTATCCACAAGTGGTCCATGGAATTCGTTTATCTTGTTCCCCGTGTCATAATTTGTCACGCAATAATTGATTCCTCTTATAAAATTCCACCACATTTAGATAAGCCACACCTGCAGTTTTCTAAATAAGTAGTAAACTATATAGTCACAAAAATTGATTGAATATCTCGAGAAAGGCACACCGAAGTAAAAAATGAAGTACGCAGCTAATTAATATTTTTTAAAAGCATCCAATGATACCAAAAATTGACTCCTCCCCTTTGGGTAGGATGACAATGTCTTAAATAAAAACAATTTTTATTGCAAATTTGAATTCTAAGCTACAAAATATGGAGGCTAAATTTAAAAGTTTGATTTTGAATTATGGAATATTTTAATTTGTAAGAAATTTAAGTTATTTCCTAGTATTGGATTAAGAGAGTATCTATTTTTGCAGTTTTTGACATTTTTCTCTCAATTAAATGGCGAGAAATGATAATTTAGAATTATTTTAACTTTAGATTAATCCATAAGTCGAAAGTTATTATATATATTTTATAATATATTTCTTTATTTATTAGTTTTTTATTACTCATATTTTTTGTAAAACAAATATATCAGTAGTATAAGACGAAAAATTCCAAGAACAAACATTTTTTCATTTTTACAATAAATGATTTAACGATTTTTCAATGTTATTATTTCTTTCAAATGTTATAATTTAACCTTTTTCCGTCAATAGACATACGTTCGTTCTATACCTTTTAAAAAAAATGATGTATTAAATATTTCTACAATTTTATAAAAACTTTAATTTATCTTCGTTCACATCCGTGATTCTAACATCCTAATTTTGATTTATAATTTATAAAACTGTTTTTGTTCTTGTATTTCAGAGCCTAACCCCGAAGGTTTGCAGTTGTTATATTTTGATTAACAAGACTTGGGTCACCTTAATGTTTTACGTGTCTATGATCTGCGTTACCATTCAGCTAGATGAGAAGGAAGCAGCCTCCGCTTGTCAGTTTTGATAAGGTTAGTTTAATTTAACCTTTGACATAACATTTTACTTTTTTTTTATACAAAACTAACGGGACGATTTCTCGTATTTAGGACACCTCATAACATCACACAGAAGTGGTTGTTATATATAAATATATATTATGCATTTACATTTTTACTGATAGAAATAAAACAAATAATTATTTGATATTTTATTTCTAATATTTAACATACAATATATGTTCAATATAAAACATATTTAATACGTTCATATTTATACATTAATCAATGATAGTTGTTCTTTGTTGTTTCATAAAAATATTTATATGAACACATATTTCCATATTTTGCACGCAATGCGGCGTTTTAAAAAATCTACACGTTTAGCAATAAAGTAAATGAACTGGACTTCGTTGAGTGATCGCTGATGAACTTACATTTTATTATATGTGTATAATTTCTTAAGCAACAAGATGAAAAAGGGGACGGGTGAAAAAAAGCAGTATAAAAATCGATTTTTTTTTTTTTTTTTCATTTAAAAAGAAAAGTATTTAAAAAAATATTAAATTTATTAGAGCTTAGTCCTTATTTAAAGATTTGTATAAAATATTTTATATCTAATTTATTATCAATATAAAAATTAGTACTAAACAAATATCCTCATTTAAATGAAAAATCTGTTGCTTTATACTTAAAGAAATGTATTTCAAGAATCACTAAATTCGTTATTATATTTAGCACACTTAGAATACAGATATAACTTTTGTTACGAGAATGTTCGTAACAAAGAAAAAGTAAAAAGAAAAATAACTAGAAATCTACAGTTACACAATTACTCATTCAGTTATAATGTTCGATTTTTTGATTATTTTAAACACCGTATTTGTCAGTTCAATCCAATTTCACTTTTTTCAACTAAAAGTGTAATTGAAATCTCTGACAATTCGTTTGTATATCGGTACTGACCGAAGTGTCAATTTCTTTGCAACCACATGGTTTTCTCCAAGTATAGTAGCATTTATATTCCTACCCTGATTATTTCAGAACTACTGACAAAAAATATAATACAATAACACATGATCTCCATTCATTCAACCTCATATTAGGAGATTAGAAACAGTGCAGTATAAATTCTATAGAATTAGTGTAGGATAAATATTGCAGATACTTTTATAGATCGTTACTACTATTGCATCTCTTCATTTTGAAATTTACCGTCTCTTAAATCTATGCGACAATCTAATGATTTGAAATTTATTTATAAATTATTTAACAATGATACTGATTGCAACAAGTGATTGAAGCAACTGAATTTTAAACTTCCAATTAGATCATCACGACAGAATAATATATTTATGTTGAAAAGATATAAATCAAACTGTCCTGCAAACAATCCTCTCAGGAAAATATACGATTTTGTTAATAAATATGGATTTGATTTAATTTACTCAACACATTATTATGTTACGTCAATTATTCAAAGAAATATTTTTAAATACGAATAATGTGTACTGTTTAAGCTGCTGTTAAAGTTACCATTACTGTATCTATAAATCTATAAATGTTATATTTAAATTATGATACATCATTATGCACTACTGTGATATTGTACAGCAAGCCTGTTAATTTGCTTTGCAATTGGACAGTTTGTACGAATATTTACGATAAATAAATAAACAATATAATATAGCAAAACTAAATATTAAAGTACAACTAACTTTTTCTTTGCACCTAGTAATCTTTTCTACTGATTATTTCGTTTCGACATACAGAGAACAGTTGCTACAGATGAAATGTTACCGATTAAATAATCGAATCATACTACATCGTCGTTTTTTGATTACCGAAAAAAAACTATTTGTACTTCGGCATTTCTAGAATTAACATTAGAACTGTACATGTTGAAAAAGAGCATTGAACATTTGTTTCGTAACATTACTGGTATCCAGTAATTGCCATTCGATTAATCTCATACGGTGTCCACGTTATACCTCGCAAAATCTCATTTCTCTTTCATATTATTTTATTATACCGAACATACGACATTTCCTGCAATTTTCTTTCGAATAAACCAATCCTTTTACAACCAAATCCGCCATGACCAAGCGTTGCACAATCGGCGTGTTATCTAACGCGGCGTCCGATCCGACGATAACGTCGCGGACCATTTTTTGCCGGACGTCGAATCGCGGGTCAGCACCGGGCGAACGCACAAACGCCGAGACGCATTCGCGTAACGCACAGCCGCATTTGCGCGACGTGAAACACAGCCATGACGGTGCAGAGTCGCTCGTACTCGAGCACTCGAACAATCAGCCGCGTGCGGCCAACCTCACGCGCAATCGAGCGCGCAACGGGCCCAGGGAAAGTGGTGTCCCAGTTGCCGCGGCGACGGCGGCAGCGCGCCAAGAATGCACTTACGCTGCAACGAGCACGCTTTTATGTAATCAAGCGTATAACTCGCAAGCGTGTCGCAAGATTCTATGAATGAATCGCGCGGATCCGAGTCCTCGGTCAGAAGAAACGGCCGGCGGATCAATGACGATTCACCGGACAAATCACAGCCCTGTCTTCCCCTTCGTCTTTCGCTGACTCGAGAAATAATGGTCCCGATCGCGTATCGGAATGCATTGAATCGCCGCGGACCTTGAACATAGAGCGACGAGTTTCGAGAGAATAACATAAAATGCTGAGCAAAAATGCACAAGGACTCGGGCATCCTTGTATTTTAGATTCAGATGTAGTTTCGAATTTGCCTAAGTTTGCTGTTAGTTGAGTTTAAGTTGTAAAAGAGAGACCGATAGGTGCTGGTTCTTTGGTGATGTATCAGAGGAAAATGAAAAGATTGTTTAGAAAAATAACATTTTAAAAAAACATGAAATAAAAGGTTGGTAATTTTACAATCTGTTCGTTGCTCGTGTCGAATAAAATTTCAGGTGTTTCGGAGAGCTTTAAGACAAGCTTTATTAAAGAGTATCATTTTGCCATTTAGCTTAACGCTTTGTTTTGTCATTCTAAAATAATTTCTATTTTTGCACTATACATTTATCAAAATTGTTTGTAATGCGAAACAAAAAAAAGAAAAAATTTTGACATTTTCATAATAATTCATTTATTTATATTGGTATATTTATAAAGAACAAAGCATAATTATTAGGCGTATGCATAATTTTAATCTTTGTTAAATTATCGATAAGCTTTGGAATTATTTTGTTATCAATGCAGTAAAAATCATCCATTATAAAATTAATTATGATGCATTATTATTAACCGAACACTTAATTTCATGTTGCGTAATTAATTTTGTAGTTTCGACTAAAGAAAAAAGTAGTCGAAAATTAATTTAACGATTCCAAAATATATCATATTCGTTAAATGTGCAAAATCTTTTTCATTTTTTCTCTTAACTTTCATAAGAATCAATCAAATAAATTAAATTCATTTATAACAGTTTTTAATAATTGATTTATTTGATTGAAATATTTTAATTGTATAATTTTATACTTCAGTTTCTTGAACAAACATTAATTTGTACAATTAAACTTAATTATTAATGATATTTAATTTCACACAATTTTAAACTAAGAAATATCGTTTTATATAACTCAGAAGAATGAATCGAGTCAGTGTAATGTAATATTCTGAATAAACCACATTTTAATCGAAAGAGCAGTATAATTTTGCATATTTTGCGAAAGTAAGAGGAAAAATTTGAAAATTGAATTCAAAGTTATATAGACACAAGGCTACTGCATAATACAATAACATAATATAAATAAATACACAAGCTAAATAAAAATGTTTGATGAGAATAAAAACTTAATCAAAATAACTGCTTTCATTATGCAAAAATAATCGTGAAACTTGACGAAACAACACCTACAATTACAAACTTTCCGTTTTCAACACGTGACTTTCGCTAAAAAGTTCACGCTCTGTTTCGAATAACGGGCGAGTCGTTGATTATTTTACGAGCCATGCGTGGTTTCAAACTCCGTGTGAGGAACGAGCTAAATTAAATGTGACTGAATTTCATCATTTCCCCCAATTGCTGTGCCTTTTTTTTAACGTTTCAAGACTTTTTTAAAGCCTGAGAAACCGAACGAAATTACCGCTCGCTTGAATTCATCCAGAACAGAAGTTCGTCCATAAAATAAAATTCTGCGAATAAAAAGAAAATAAAAGAAGAGAACTCAAAATTACAAGTTTAATAATGAAGTTTGAATTACCTTGAATGTGTCGTAACGTTTGACGTAACGCGGACAGAATTCGATCTCGATTTTCACTTTCTTCGGTCGCCAACTTTTCAATCGCAACACAATACTTTCGACTTTTGTTT
Organism: Axea sp. ZL-2020; assembly: GCA_022817665.1. NCBI lineage: Eukaryota > Metazoa > Arthropoda > Insecta > Hymenoptera > Scelionidae > Axea > Axea sp. ZL-2020. The sequence continues at coordinate 8,622 of JABFOX010001175.1, forward strand.
TTCCGCTCGGAATCACGTCTTGCGGATCAATTACCGTCCATCGTTTTCACCATAAATCCAATTTGGAGGCTCAGGCGTCTTATAAATAACTTTGTACTGTTTTTTATTATAGCTATTATTATTTTCTTTTAATAATTAATCATGTGACGATTTTTAATGTTATACTTTCAACATTTATAATTTAGCCTGTTATCGTCAGAAAGATTCGTTCGATATTTTCCCAATTAACATTTATTATAAATCAAATACTTTTATTACTGTATAAAAACTTTACTTTCGGCGTTGTTCACTTGTGTAATTCTATTTGTCTACATGATATATTTTAATTCAAACAAAAATTATTTAAAACCAAAATTTATATATATATTAGGTGTACAAATAAGTTTCCGCCGTTTAACAAAAGTTAGCGCAACCAATACGTTATTGCTAAAATAGTCTGATGTAAAACGTCATTATCGTAAGGTTGTATATCTGTCAACGATATAATCTTAAAATATTAGTGATATTTTATATGTATAATATATTCTTTTGAGTTCGAAAATGTCGAGTTTTCAGCTGAATAAGCGTTATTTGTGGGAAATTTAGATTTACTTGTACAATTTGAAGAAATTTGCAGCTGATGTGCATCGATTGCTTGCAGAAGCATATGGTGAGACTGCGTTAAGTCAGAGAAATTGCGAGTGATTTAAAAAAATTAAGTGCAATGAATTTGGCATCAAAGGCAACGAAGGTAGTAGAAAGCTGAAAGTGTAGGAAGACGCGAAATTAGAAGCATTATTGGATCAACATTCATGCCAAACGCAAGACTTGCACTTAGATTTTGATTGACTCAACAAGCAATTTCACATCGGTTGAAATCATTGGGAATGATTCAAAAACGAAGAGTTTGGGTTTCATATGAATTGACACCGAGAAACATTGAACGCTGATTTTTGACATGCGAAATGCTGTTTGCCAGGCATAAACGAAAGGGTTTTCTACGCCGTATAGTCACTGGTGATGAAAAATGAACCCACTATGACAATCCGAAATGGAAGAAATCATGGAGACCACTTGGCCATGCCCAACATCTACAGCTAAGCTAAACATTTATGGAAAAAAAACTCTTATTGTGTATTTAGTGGCATCAGCTTGGTGTCATGTATTGTAAGTTGCTCATACCGAACGAAACCATTACTGGGAATGTCTACCGAAAACAATTGATGGAATTGAATCGAGCAATCAAGGAAAAGCGCGCTATTATTTTAGATAAAATTATACTCCTAAATGATGTTTGTCTATGCGTTACGGCGTTGGTCAAACCTTATTTGAACTCTCAAATGGGAAGTTTTACCCCACTCGCCGCATTCACCAAACCTTGCTCCTTCTGATTCACAGTTATATCGATCGATGGCGCATAGCCTGTCTGAGCAACATTTCACATCATATGAAGATACAAAAATTGAGTCGATTCATGGATAGCCTCAAAAAATAAAGTATTCTTCCGTCGCGGTATTCTTATGTTGCCAGAAAGATGGCCAAAAGTAGTGGCAAGCGATGGATAATACTTTGAATAAAACACTAAGTTCCTTTCTTCCATAACAAATCCTCAATTTTTTAAATACCTATTTGTACACCTAATGTTAAATTTTTTTGAATTAAAAATTTTTTTTATAATAATTTGTTTTAATATATATATTAAAATTTTTTTAAAAATAATTTTTGTTTTAAATAAATTTATAAAAATTAGGCAAATAGAGTTAGATAAGTGAACAACTAAAATTAAAGTGTTTTTTTTACAATAATAAAATTATTTGATTTATAACAAATATTAACTGAGAAAATACAGAACAAACATCTTTCTGCTAATGATAAACGGTAAATTCCAAATGTTGAAAGTATTATTTTCATTTGAATACTTTAAATATTCAATAAGTCCTTAGAAAATGCAATTAGATTTTTTTATTAATTTGCATCCTTCGCTAGACTGTGGTTAATGCCTCAGTTATATGCACATAATACTACAAATGCAAATACATAATATTATTTATTACGTATCTGTACTTTATAATATAAAATAAAAAAAAATATCGAAATCTTTGGTACATGTTTAATGTATAAGACCGATATAAAACTTGCAAAAATCATATGAAATTACATAATCTCAGTATATTAGCAACGAAATCTTTTGTTGAAACGTGAATTATTTTACTTGTAATGAAATATAGATCTGCATGTCACATTAGTATTTTACATGCCAATAGAGCGTCTCTTCGTTCGTAACAGATCTCACACAATATTTCTTACAAATGGCACACGCTTAGCTTACGAATTTAAACTGACTTTCTAGTTTACTGTGTCAAAGCAAACGCTTATCTTGGAAACGTTTGTTATTTTCAGTTTTAAACTAAATTGTGACACGCGAAACAATTATATATCCGAAAGGGAAAAACGATGGTAATTATCGTCAAAATAAGTCGCGGAAACAGCATGGGAACCAGTACAACAGCAAAAAGGAAGAGTTATCCGTGCACAGTGTTTTAGCTAGAAGATTAAGGATCAGAAAGAATGAAGATATTACAAAATCGCTGAATTACTGCTGTTTCCGAGCATTTTTCATGTATTTGCGAAATTTGTAGTTTGCACTGTTAAGTTTGAAGAATGTGAACATCGTGGCATTGATTTTGAAATTCATGTTTTGTTAATGCGGAAGAAAAGAAACAAATTCCTGACCTTGTGTGCACAGTTTGTACAGAATAAATCAATAGATAATATTTGCAATAAAGAAGCTTGTAGGTGTTGCTAGACAAGGATCGATTATTTTTTATGGCTTGGTAGATTTTTCCAAGGTACCAATAACAGTGTGCATGATAATTACGTTAAAAATATACACTTTACGTTAATGTCAGTTATTGGTGTTATAAGCACAGAAACAGTTATAAGCAAAAAAATAGTTCTAAATGAAAAACAAGAGAACTTTTAACTCTAACAATTTTGAGTCGTGATTCGAACAAAAAAATGTAACTACTTTATACCGGATATGATGACTCTTATAGGGTATTATATAATCAAAATGGATTTTCTTGTTCTAAATAAAAAATATATCACTATTAAAATTGTAGTTACTGGATAATAACGATCAATGTTCTACAATATTTGGAATAACAAGAGTCACGTGAAAACTATTCTGAATCTGTAGTTAAGATGGAGGTAGCTCGAATAAAAGATGTACTTGCAAATCAATGGAAAATTTTCAAGATTAATACGGCAATCACGGTGATTATCTGTTGAAAGAATAGATTCTTAATTTCAAAATATAAAAAAAATGAATAAACTAACAGATGATCTTTCAAAACAACTTGAAAGAATATTGTAAATTAACCATTGGGTGAAACACAGAGTCCATTGATGATCAAAGATGTTGTAATAACTTGTTATAACTTTTTGTATACCAATGGAAACTCAGTGCGCGACAACTGACCATTGAGTACCAATAGTTGATGCATGTGTCACGTCGCCGAGGCCAACGCTGATATGGATAATTTGCATCATCCAACCCCTCTTTACTCTGATGTAGAAACAAAGATTCTTCTAATCTATACACATTTGGTCAGGAAAAATTTAGAGAAATATTGCTTCAATGCATATTTAATGGAATAGCCACACTATTCAAAACATTATGGAATTTTTAAGCATTGTTATTGAATAGCAGTGAAAGTTTTTCGCGGGTAGCTACGAAAATGTGCGAATAAAGTGTCAAGAACATATGAGAAAGAGAAGGGTCCCTTGTATTCGACAGTAATTGCAGAATAGACTCAATTGACTGTACTTTGCGAACAATAACAATTTTTCATAAGTTTAAACTTTCAACGCGGTTCTTTCAAATTAGGGAATTTTAAATACAATTGAGTTTCACTTTAAAAGAACTAACATGCATAAAAAGATCTTCAAAATTATTATTTTCCACCCGTCGAATAGATCAATTAAAGTTTTTTTTCAGCGATGCATAATGTATGCAAGGTTTCATTTTAAAATCAAAATTAGCTTCATCTAAAACGGAATTATGTTAGAATTAAGATTTTAACTAATTACATGTTTTTGAGAGAAGAAAGTATTATGGTAACAACAGGCTGACATGTCTATTTTACCCTTAATTTATTACATAGTTCAACATTTTCGTACTTTAATAATAAAACCTAAATTATTGTTAAAAAAAGCAAAAAAAAAAAAAACAGAATTTTTAATCATTTATTTCGCTAACAAAAATCTTAAAAATATATTTTTTAAATTTTGCGTTAGATTGCCTCTGTAATACGGACAAAAATACTAAGGAAAATTGTTATAAATAACCTTATTTTATTAAATTAAGCAACCAAAATATTTACAGAAATTTGTTATCTTCGTAAAACAGCTTCAATAGAAAGAAATATTTTACTGTTTTTAGTTTTATGTGAATTATTTGAAAAATTTAAAGTTGATAATTATTAATTGAACATATTAGACATTTGCTTATTTATTTGAAACATTTGTTTGAAAATGAAAAATGCACAGCACAAACAATAATTTTTTTAAGTAAAAATGTGTTGTTAAAATGTTAAACATTTTTCAGAAAACGAAATATACATCTCATTTCCGTGTTCTAAGCTTATCAATTTAAAAATATTTTGAAAGAAAAGAATCAAATTTAAAAAAACAGCAAACAAAATTTTATTGACTAAGTAAACCAATCCTTTTAATTAGACTAATAGTCTAATTAATATAATAAATTAAAATATTTTATTATATATATATATATATTTATATTTTCTATGCGTTTATATATATACAGCAAAGTTTTATCTGAATAAAGCAAAGAATTACGACTTTAGTTGTTTTGTTAAATTTCATAGTTAAATTTACATGATTTAGATTTATTTTGTAACACCAAAAACGGTTAAAAGAAAAAAGATTTAAATCACTAATAAAATTATTAGTGCTACAAATGCTTAATTCGAAAAATTCGACAATTCACTG
>JABFOX010001176.1:0-13611 GCA_022817665.1 Axea sp. ZL-2020
ACGGGTCTTATAGAACTGTATGATGTTTTGTAGTTGCAATAAATAAAATGGAGTAGGGGGGCGCTGCTGGGTTTGCTAGAATGCCTGACACTTTGCAATCTGAAATAGAGGGGCTAAACGTTTAGTGATAGTTTCAGATTTTTTTTGAATTCAATGAGATCAAGTACGGGGACTCTACTTGTTTTGTAGAAATCTTTGTTGTTCTGCTGTTTCAATAGATCAAATAGAGGGGATCTACTTGGTTGATGACAAACACGTTAACCACCATTAAAAAGTTTCATAGCGTATTCACAAGTTTTGCAGTTTTTGCAGTGGTATTGCAGTTTCGCAATTTTGCAATGGTTTCGCAATTTCGCGGTGTTTTCGCAAGCTTCACAATTTCACAGTGATTTCTTAAATTTCGCTGTTTTCGCAACTTTTGCAGTGGTTTTGCAAGTTTTCGTAGTGTTTTCACAGTGCTTTTGCACTAATTTTTCAAGTTATCGAACAACTTTGCAGTGCTTTCGCAGTGTTCTTGCAATACTTTTACAATAGGTCTTCACCGTTATTAAACAAAAAATATTTGTTTGATATACCAGCGCTTATTTTGAATTGATATTTTTTCACCTTTTTTTAACTTCGACTTCAAACAATTATTTTTTTAATCGAATCAAAATGTTTTGAGAATACTAAAATATTATTAAATTTATAAAAACAAGAAATGTAGAATGTTTTATTACTGATTAACTTTTTGGTTAGTTTTCTACTGTATTGAAATTGACTGATTTTTTATTAATTTTTTAATATTACTATTTTACATTTTTTAATATTGTCGTTTTTAATAATTCAGTTAATATTTCATTAAATCTTATCCCAAATACATATCCAAAATTATACTAAATCTTAGCAAAAAATATTATAAATAAAATTTTGGTATACATATTTTTTTATTATAAATTATTTCTAATAAAAATAAAATAAGGAAAAAAAGATACATTGAGCAATGTGTAAATATTTTAACTCTTTAATATTTCACGTATTTGGTGGAATAAAGAAATAAATGCAATTTGATATAAGAGTATGATGACAATTCATTTACTTTTAGCATTTGTAAATATATTCATAAATATTCGGTTAACAAATCAACCTTATAATAAAATTATTACATAAAAAATATTATACTGATTTAGTCTTATTAAAATTGACATAAAATTTTTATTGTTTTTTATTCCAAAAAATATCTTGTTATCTTTTCCTTTTTTGTGCTGCATATATTCACACTTAGTTTTTATAGATTGACCCAAACAATTTATTGCCGACCTATTTTAAATAAAAATTGTTTAACCATTATATTTTTCTTAAAGATATATAAAGAATAATGAATAAGAAAGTTTTGATATTAATTACTATTCAGTAAAAATAAAAAAAAATACTACACGAAATTATAAGAGATGATACAATTAAAAAATGAGCAAATGAATACTGCACGACACTGACAAAGATGGTAGAAAAGAGCGAGGGATTTTGCGAAGGCGGTTTTGTGTGGGTTGAACAGCTCAATAATGCTTTACAGCGGAGGAGTGTAGGCAGATGGATAAGAGCTTAATTCGTATAGTTTTTTGCTTACGAATCTCGAACATATATCAAAACTGATTTTGCATAGTATTTTGTGGTAATTAAATTAAAATTTATTTTATTATGACGAATTATATATTTTGAAAACACGCAAATTTAGTGGGATTTGGTAATTAACATAATTTGTGAGTTATAGAAAAGTTCAACTTTTTCATTTACAGAATTACAGTCATAATATAATAAGACTTACATTGTAGTTTACAAAAGTGATTTTTGTTTATCTAATTTTGTACTACTATGCATACTATTTTTTATTAGGCAGGATTTTTGTTGAATCTTAATTTAGTTTTAAGTATAATGTTTAATGTCAAGGAGAGATTAATTGTTGGGATACGTTTTTGAATAACATCCACTATTTAAAAAACAAAATATATGCTGAATGATAATAAATGATTTTTTTGACGAACGTAAAAACGTAAAAAAAAGGAAAAAGTATATTTTATATGTAAATATTTCAATACAGAAATTAGTAATAATATTCTGTGAATATATTTTAAACATATTATAAATAAACTATCAATTTCATAATGCAGGAAAAAATTTTGTTAAAGATGATATAATTTTTTTTCAATCTTACACATTGCATTTAAATAATACAAAATGTAAAGAAAAAAAACAGATTGTGGGTGATTTTTAGTCTGCAGTTTCCAAATAAGAACATATTCACAGTGAACACAATGGTTAAAATTCGTTTAGATTTGATTTAATTTAACATTTAAATGATATGATAAAATTCAATATTCTAATGAATAAACCGTGTATTATAATCATGATAAAATTTCAATCTTCAGAAAATGATACTTATTTGCTTTATTATAAAAATTTATTCTATATATTATTACATATTTTAACTCATACTATCTATTTCCTGATGTTGCATTTAATAATTTTCTAAAGCGTCCAATAATGATCAAAGTATTTTTATTATTTCTTCTATATGTCAACAGATATTCATTTTGACGAAATGTAGAGAAATGTTACTGTTCCGTATGAGATGCGTTTTGATGATATGATTTACGATCAATTTAAACGACGGTATGATTGCCGAAGATGGAAAAGCTAATCGACATCTGAGTGGAAGAACTTGCTATCTCGGTCAACCATTTTCAGTCATAAAATTTGCGGTAGTACTATTGGAATAAAAATGATGATAAGGGAAGCTTTATAAACTTTCTCTAAATTTTCAATCTCAGAAAATACTAAGAACTATATAATTCTAAATTAATTTTTAAAACTGAAAAGACTTGAATTAAACGAAAATATAATATTGATATGCGGAAGATTTTTGTAATATTCAAAATAAATTGCTATTATTGAAATATTATAATGGAAGAATTTAAGAAACAAAAACGCATTGAATGACAGAAATTTTAATTGCAAATTTTTATTAATATTTTTACGTAAAGAGTTTCCATTTTCCCAACGATTTAATACTATGATAGATATATATAGATTAAACTAAAAAAATTCGTGAATATATTTTATATTTTAAGAACGTCACACACATACACAGACAAAGCAAAAAGGTAATTCGGTTAATAAACTTAATTTTATAAAAAAATGTATAATATTTCTATGAATAATTTTAATGGAGGACCTTGCAATGTTTTACTATTAATGGCAATTCAATGCTGATTTTGAACACTCTTACTTGATTGAAATTAAGAAATATATGCTTTCATCCAATAAACCCAAAATATAGATTGGTTATTTTGATATAAATTCAAAAATTAAATTTGACAAATTAATGGTTAAATTTGAATAGTTTAATTTGTAAACATCGGGGTTTTCTATATAATAATTATTATACAAAAATATACAAATTATTAATTATATTAGGATTTTCAAATATTTAGAACATTTTTCAAAAGATTTGCCCTTATGTTTTTTTATATCTGTAATACCAGCACAAGTTTCGTGACCGAAAGTAATTCACCGAGATAACAAATACTTTGAATGTCTCCCGAGATATCGGGATTTCCCATTCAAGCATTAAGGTTTAATGCTTATTATTTTTAATTTTCTATATTATAATTTTTATTACTGAAATGAAGTATTATAAATTCGTTTATTAAAATATGTAATATGAAATTATAATTTCTCATGCTCACGAGATATTTATAAAAATATTAAAATAGTCCTGATTTAATAACAAATAAATGACTCTTTTTAAGTTGTTTCATTTTAACAAAAATAAAAATTAATCGAAAACTCATTAACAAATTCATTAATGCAAAATGTAGATAATTCTTATTGAAGCTTGCATTATATTATATTAGAAAACAGAAAACTTTTACAGCTTAATTTAGTAAAATTGTTTCTTATTAAATAAATTTTAATAAAATGTTCTGTACACTTTGCTTTTATTTTAAATTCGTTCTAGCATTATGAGAGTTTTGATATTGTTAATTTTTACAATAGTGTAAGTAAATCAATAAAATCAGACATCCCAGTTTTATTAAATGTCGACAGATATTAAACGAATTATTAACATTATAATAAAACTATCTTATAATATTAATTGTGATGTTTTAAAAAATTCTAAACGTTATAAATGACCTAATACTTTTTTCTGTATGCACGGTGTTGCAATAAAACCAACGAAAAACAATTTAAAAGTGAAAAGTAGTTCTTCATTGATTTTACATTCAAAGATATAATCTATACAACGTATGCATTAAAGAAAAATTAATTAAAATTTGTCTTTATCACTGAACTTAATTAAAATAAACTTGGAAGTAAGAAGTTTAAAAACACTGAGTTTTATTTCATAATGCTGCATTTCTACAATAAATTATAAGAATGATAATATAGAATAAGAATTCAGAAAGAAAAATTTATTACTGATCAACTTATACATAAAATTTTAAATAGATAATCTCACGATAAAGCCATAGTTTTTAACATAAGTGGCTTGTAGTCAAAATGTAGATTAGTTATAATATAACTGAAACTGTAGCAGTTCAATTGATCTTTATAAACTTCCTTAAACTTTTTATGGAAAAAAATATTCACTTATGAATTACTGTAGATTTTGAAACAGTAATTTTATAAGTTTTTTGGTTACAATTTGTTATAAAGTTATAAACTAAATTCTTATAGTAATTTATACAATAAAATTTTAAAGTAAAATATGGTCATTGCTACAATGTGGAATACGGAAAATTAAAAAGGAATTATAAAGAAGCAAAATTTCTTCGACTGCATTGAAGTTTATGTGTTCAGTGTATCGATGTGAGGTGTCGATTATAGTTGAACTGTCTTATTATTTCTGTGACATTAAAGTCCTCCAATTGGTTTTCGATATAATTTTGACTAACCGTGAAAGTACGTATACTCAATCACGCATATTCACGGACAGGTAGTTACATATAGTTCAATCATATATCGTTTAATACAAAACTTAAGGTTATGAAAATAAAATCACACTTTAGGTGAGATATAAATCTTTTGATTATCAAGTTGTCAATACACATATAAATGCAGTTTAAAAGTTAGTGCTTAATTTATAATAACAATATCTGTAATTAAAATGTACGTACTGATGTGTGTGTATTATTACGTTAATTTTACTGTTATCAATATATCTATTAATCAAAATATGTGTATAGTACTTTACTAATATTTTTTATCAAACATTTGTTATAAATATATTTCGTGAAATTAGCATTATATAAAAAATATCTTAGATAAACGTTTAACATTTTCAGGGGAGGCGTATGTATGTGTAAAAATTACTCTCATCTTACCATCCCTAGCGGATGGGATGGAGACAAGTTTAAAATGTCAAATGAGAGTCCTCCTTTTTTTTATTAGAAATTCGGATTTGTTGATGAACAATCAACCGTATTACAATAACTACATATTGCATAAAATTAAAAGTTTCGCATGAAAGGATAAACAACTTTATTAAACACCTTTCAAATACCTCGGAATACTTGAAAATTGTTTAAACATAATTTGTAAAACAGAAAGCTTTAAAATACCGTATGTTTACTATTAAAATACACATAATAATATTAAGTCAAATGACTAGGTTTTTAATTATGTAGTACATTTTATTGTAAAAGTTTTAAATACTTTTACATCGAAAAGTATAGTTTTCCATAGCAAAAAATAGCGTATTTTTATAAGTTATATCTAAATCTAAAATTTACGTAATACTTTTTTTTTAAGAATTTGTCCGATTAAGTCTCTGGTATTGATTTTATTTATTTATTCAAATCAAAATTTGTTTCATAATTTCTTATGGTTTTACACGGATTACGACAACTAATAACATGGCGTTACTTTCCGTGCTTTATAATTCATTATGATTTATATTTTGCAAAGACAATAATAGTTCTGCAAAGCTTTTTATGTTATGAAACAGTACAATTCGTTAACCAAAATATGTATGTTTTAATAACAACTACAAATCGGTAAGATAAATATTTTTCGACAATAAACGTAATGCAGTATTTGTATTTCAGTTCATAATATTCAAAGAAATAATTAATTATATGTAGTTTTATTAATACAAACTAAATGAAAATATATAACTGACAATAAATAAAAAAAAGCAGAGAAGTATTAATTTTTATCACATTGTTAAAATAAAGCTAGTACTTTTCACTTTCAAACACAAGTATACTGTATTTAAGAGATCAGTGATTAACATTAATTGATTAACCACACAATTATAAAAAATAAAACAAGAGTACATTCACCTGTTAAACTATTTTGGGATATATTTAATTATAAGATTCTCTTTAATCAAACGTAACAAATCTATGGAAAAGCGTAATATCATGTTTAAAGAATGCGAAAAAAAATTTTTTTATGAATATTTATATAAATTATACAAATTATAAAATTATCAAGATATGAAAACGTGCATTAGAATTTTCTTACAACAAAATTCATCAGATTGTTTTGTATAATAAAGAAACAAAGTTTATTTAATTTATATCCAGAAATAATGCACATATAGTTCATACAATTGTGCTATTGTTTTTATCAAAAATTTTGTCAGAAAAGACACATATTTCATACATATGAATAAATTTGGTTTAGTTTTAATTTATGAAATTATTTTATAAATTGTTTTGAGAAATAATAAATTTTCTTTTAAGACAGCAATTTCAGATATATGTTTATTAAATTTAAAATTAAAGTATAAAATATAAAAAGAAAATTAAAATATTCTGAAATATTTCGAATTATGATTTAATTTCTGTAAATCTTTTTCATATTACGCATAATTAGACAATTAAGTCTGTAAATTTAAATAAATAAATAATAAGAAAATGAATGAATTTCCTGAATTCGATTTCTTTGTCAAATTACTTATGTATATACATAATTAATTTATATAAGTTATTAGATATATCAATGTATGTTATTAGATTTAACGTACTAACAGTATTTACATAACACTGAATTTATCAACATAAGTTTAATCAACAATAGAATAAATATCATTTGAATTACTTTGCTTAACAACTTTATAGTTCTTCGTTTGCTGTGTTTGGAATCAAATAATTAGAAAAGTAATATTTGTGTAATAATTAATATTTTATTAAATAAATTACAATACATTAACCAATTCGAATAATATTATAATAAATAAATGTAACAAAATATATAGGTAGAGTGCAATAATGTACAATAACTTATTGTATAAGCATGTGAATTTCGCATAGAAGATCATTTTGCGATTCGTCGTTGTTTTATTATTAAATTAGTAAAATCAAACTTTTTGCACATAAGATGCAAATGGTTCGATTGAATAATTCGAAGAATAATTAATTACAAATAAGAACGTAGTTTTATGTAATATTTATGAAATAAAATTGTATAAATTTCTGCAATACTTGGATATTTGCTGTATATGGATTTTATATTATCACATTACATCAAGATTGTATAATCTAAAAATATGCACATAGTTTTTTACCTCTTTATAATATCGTTTTTCATATTTGAATATATTTGGTGTAACTTCATTATTCTATATGAGTGCTTCCGAGTTAAACGATTGACTTTAATATTGCTTTAAATATTTTTCAATTATAATATCATAATTTAATTTAGCTGTCACAATTTCATGTCCTTATATTTTCTTGATCATTAAAATGTAAAATATGATCCATTTTTTATTTTAATTCACTAATAAATTTCAATCTATAATACAGCTTGAATCATATATAGTGAAAAGTTTATAAATAGATTATCAGAAAATGCATCTAGAAAGTATATTATCGACTAAGTTTAAACTTGTGAAACTTTCTTTCCTGCACAGTAATAAATACTTAACATTTTTTTATTCTTTTTGACCTCAGTGAAACTGTCAATTGTCAAATGTCACAATTATGCAATGATTTTATCCGTAAGAAGATATTTATTTTGAATGAAATTACATTACAACTTGGATCTCAACATTTTAAACGTTAATACTCATAGAAATTTAGTTAAACTTAAAAATGATTAAAAACAAACAAATTTAATTATAACAAAACAATAAAAATAAAAACTGTAATTAATAAAATAATACGCGATAGTAAAATAAAATTTTACATTTTAAAAATTTAAATTTGCAATCATTTGCAAATTCTGTGATGAAGGATTGACTGTTGCGGTATAATACTTTTTACTGGAGATTACTTTTAATTGGTTTTAGTTATTATATCATAATACTTAAGATCGTTTCTCGCGATATGAAATTCAAATCAGTTATAAAAACGATAAAAAGTTATTAATGTACAATCTACATAAACAACAGGAACTTTAGTCGTTAAAGTTGCCACGTATTTATTTAAAGTTTCGTCTCCAATATTAATGCAAAAGTTATTTATTAATTTTTTTATTAATTGTCATTATAAAACGAATTATACGGAACATACATAAAATTTTATGTTACATGTAGTATACGTTTATAAAATGATAGATTTCAAATTAAAACAATTTTTATAAAGTATTTAATTTTGATTAATTTGTACTATAAAAATAAAGCTGCTTTAATAATAAAGATTTTTTCTAAACCTTTTATAATTAATTAAAAAAATTAATTTGAAATTAAATTAATTTGAGTATTTAATTTATACATTCTTTTACAATATTAGTCAATTTTAAATAAAATTCTATAAAAGTTAATTCAAATATACTAGACAAATTCAAATGAAATCAAATAAAATTATTCTAAAGTATTTGAAACATAATATTTAATACAGATCAAATAGAAGACTCTCATATAAACTTATATAAAAAGTATTAAATTGAAAAGTATATAAATGTAAACTATTTTAAAACTAATTAAGATTAATTAATAATTAATAAATTATTAATTTGAATCAACTTGAAAAATAATTTTTTGTAAAAGTCTAATGATTCTAAAATTACTGGTTATTTTTATTTTTTATTTATAAAAGGTCAAAGTGTGATCTACAAAATTGAAACACAAGGTAAAAATACTTCAAGAATAGCAGGACTTTACGAATAATTTTAAAACATTAATCTGAAGTTAAACAATGAAAACTTACAACAGATTATTTTATAACTTTAATGTTAATATATATTATAATTTGTGAAGATATTTTACATTAAATAATTAATATTACGTACTTGTTAATTTATCGATAATTTCATTTAACACGATTAATATAATTTCATAATTTATGATTTATTATTAATATTCGTTTGTCTTCATTTACTTCGGTACTTTTAATCTATTTAATCTAAATCATCTCATTTAAAAGCGTATTTTTAATTATTTTCTTAGAAAAATGTAAATTTAATTCGTTTAAATGCTTTTAAATTAAGTTGTAATTATACGTATTATAAAAAAATAACAGCTAATAATAACTAATAAATAATAAAATTAATTATATACATAATATTATAAATGAAATTAAATAAAATTGTATTGTATGAGTATTATAATTTTTTATTCTGTTAAAATTGTTTGCTATTAAGCTATTTTTTTATTGGTAATCGAAACATTCTTTTTTATCAGGATAAATTGTTGTTTTAACAAAATAAAAAGTTAAAAAATTAAATCAATATACTACATACATATTTTTAATTACAAGCATTCAGAAGAAATCTCATGAAGAAATGAACCTTGTTAAAAAGTAGAATTTTCTATAAATAACAAAATGCGTTTTTGTAAAAAATAATAATTCGTTAATTAATTAATGTAATTTTTTCAAATCAATACTAAACTCAATTAGATTTATTATTTCAAAGTCCATTAATATGAACTTAGTAATAATTAAAAATATGGCATGCTTATTCGGTCACAAAAATACGACATGCAACTCAATAAGTGCTTGAAACACATGGTATTATATTGTCATGTGTTATATATTGGCACACAAAATCTAGTGCTTTTAAGTCGAAATTAATAATATAAATGTAAATTTGCATGGTTAATGGAACATTGGTTAATTAAATAAAATTTAATTAAAATTCTTTAGTTTTAATAAAAAAAAATATTAAAAGTAACAAAATTAGCAACGCAACCATCGTGTGTTTCGAGTCTTTATCGAGTAGCATGTCACATTTTTGTTTCCGAATAGATATTACCTTAAAAATATGTGATTAGATATGATGAAAAATTTTAAAGCTAAAGGATTTCAACGGAAATTTTTCTTCGTTAAAATTTTCGATTCCACCGTTTTATTTCAACTACACCGTTTGGAATGATAAATATGTAGGTGTAAAGGTGAACTTTTGGAGCACGGGTGTGCGTGTATATATATATATATTTATCTTGTAAAAGTGATTGCTATTTAAATTATTTATGAATGTTAAATAAATAAAACTTGAAGATAAATAATATAATATATAAGTTATTCAAAGTAACGTTAATAAACAAGAGTTATTATAGTTTAAAGCAACCACGTCAAACTGATGCACAATATTATTATAAAAAAAAATTCACACATTTTGGATATGCAAAAATTATTTTTAATACGGTTTGTGGTAACATTTATATAGATAAAACTATATAAGTTACAATTCGTTCATTGGTATTAAGTTATTCGATACCCAAATTGAACATAAATATAAATTTAATGCTGGCCTGGCCAAAAGTGAATTGATTACATGGACAAAAATTGTACGGCAATATTTTTCATTTTAGTAATACAGTAAATGTTTACTGTATTATATAGTACATTTTTAGGTTTTGTACAAACTCATCTATACTGTCATCAAAATCATCAAAAATTTATTGATGATTTACTTATTTTATTTAAAAAAAGAATTTATTTTTGGTATTAAAAGTCTAACAAACATTTGCTAATTCTTAATATAAATGCAAGTGTGAGCATGGATAATGTCCTAATATGATAACATTAGCATTAATTTCAAATTGCAGTTGAATCAAGTTTTACTGAAAAAATATCATTTCACTTCTACTTTAATTTAAAGCAACTACAAAAATATGAGAGAAAGTGTTGACCAAGTCTTTAAAATTATGAAAGAAAAATATCAGGATAAAATTGGATATAAAACTTTCAAGAAACTCTTTTAACATTTTATACTTCGGGAAATCCATACGAAAAAAACTTGAACATGAAATAAAACATAACAAATTTTTATTGATTTGATCAAATATTTAATCAGATAATCAAAATTCAATAAAGTTGTTTTCTATGTGTAACGAAACTGTTTTATGGCAAATTTAATATTTATAATTATTAGGTCAATAAGCACCAAGTTGTTTTCTTTAAAAACCACCAACATGTTATGCTTGTAAAATCTATGTTTGTTTTAGATTGTAAACTAACTTTGCATAGAGAAAAGGAGGCGCAACAGTTCAGCGTTCTCTTCCCACTCCATTTCAAACAAAACTAACAAATGTTTAGAAACGTAAAAATGTGATTTACGCTCACAAGCATTATTTCCCTATACAACATGATATAATGTTTTAAGTCCTGAACAGAAATGTTCCAATAGTTGTAAAAATATGTGTTTTTAATAGTGGAATAATTTTAAAAATTTCAAAAAATGTTTATTCAGTAACTCCATGATGTGTGATGTGCACATTTCAGAAATTTTAAAAATTATCAAATACAGTAAAATTAGACAGAAATTATACTATTAAAAGTCCTATTAACAACATATTTTATATTGCATCTTTTACCATATTCTGCTGTAATAAAAAAAGCAATCAATGCTAAAAAATTATCAAATAAATAAACAAATGTTTAAAACTCGTACAATTACAAAATATATTGTTTAAAATTATTAGATTTATTTAAATTTGCTTTGATATTTTAATTCATTACATTCAATTCAAATTTATATTTTTACAGGCCTTTGAAAACTTTTAGCAAACTTTTTCTTCTTTTCTTAGATTGTTAAAATCCGAATTATGTTGTTAGTTTATAACATATATATTATTGTTATATATTTAATCTATATTTATATATATATTATATAGGCCAAAATATAGTTTAGCTCAGTATAAAAGTTTAAAAGTTACCACTGCAGAGTTATAAGTTCAAATATTAGTATGAACTTTTGTTTTTTAATTTATATATTTTAATACTTTCTAGTTTTTGGGACATTTTTCAAAAACTAATTCTATTTTTTCTTCAGAAACATGCATTTTTAAATTCTTTTTAAAAGAAGAAAAGAAAAGTCAACATTTATCGGAGAAAATAAGGCAGTTTGTTAGAAACAAGTTACAGATTTATACATATAAGATTAATTTTACTCACTTGTAAATGAAATTTCCTTAAATTCAAGTACAAGTTGTATCATTTATGAGCACAATATAATAATTACATAGGATACTTTATAATCCACAGTTCTGACAATTATATTTTTACAAGAAAATATTAAGAGAAGGATTCGCTGCATTTTTGAGGGGTCAGAAGAACGAGGCAAGTTGTTTGAGGCAAGTTGCATATAAGCTATGTAAAAGAACACTAATTTCTTGACAATATAATTTCGATTTACTCTTAATGATTTTAACCTTGAGTTCTCATTCGAAAATCAGTTGAATTTTTCTCATTATACAAAATGTTTTACTGTATTTTGACTTTTACAGTGTATTTATTCATTCTTCTTCTCATAATGTATTTGAATTTTTAAAATATTAGGTAATTCTCGTTAAGTTGTGTTATTTTTAATACATTCATGGAACTTTGTTATACATGTAGAAAAATTAAATTTTCTATTTCTCAAATAATGAAGATAAATCGTTGAACTTAAATCAAAAGAATTCATTTTATAAATGTTCAATTTATCTTCCTTTTATTAGAAAACATTAAACCTTAATTACACCTTTCTTTTGGTCTTTTTTCCACTGTAATAAATGGCGCGTGAGTCTGGCTGTGTTAAAATCCAAAAATGTCATGACGTCATGCAATTAAAGGTTAATGTTGCTCAAAGATTTTTTATTCATCATTTATAGCTTTCTTCATATATATTTTTAGTGTCCTTATTTATTGCACAAATTTAAATTAACGTTTTTCTTATTAGCGGTTAAACTGACTGGGCCGGTTAAGATTGACTATTTTAATTAATTTCTAAGCAGTTCGATTTTTGCATCACTTGATTAAATAAAAGATTCAATTTATATACAATTTTATAAAATATATAGGGAAAAATGTGTGTTTAAAACATTACTATAAATAAGTGAAAAGTGAGTAATCATGAAAACATGACTATATAATATAATAAAAATTAGAACATTCATTGTAACAAATACTATTAAAAAAAAGTGTACATTTGAACTCCATGGAATTAAAATTATAAGGAGTGTATTAAAGTTAGAATTTAATTTAATTAAACTGAAATTTAAATTAACGTCTGTGATGTTCACATTATAAATTTATGTGACAAACAAGAATGAAAAAAACCACGTGTTCTCAATTAGAATTCAAGTAGATTACACATTAGTGTAGAATGTGTTTCGTTTTAAATTAAAGTCAATTTGTAATAAAGAATTCTGTTTAGAATCTGTATATCAGACAATTTAGTTTCAATTTTGTTCTATTCTAT
>JABFOX010001177.1:0-13611 GCA_022817665.1 Axea sp. ZL-2020
GAAAAGATTTGTGATAACGTTAGCATTTTGTAATGGAACTTTATGGCGTTTAGAGGTCCGACAGAAGTTTTGGTGCCGGAAGGACAAATTCCAACAATGAAACCAACTATTTTCGAAGCAGAAGATGCACGAGCGTTTTCTCTGGCTTGGGCGGATCAAGTTTTAAAACCAACACCACCTCCAGTCAGCATTGCGGATTTGCTAAGAACGTTGAAGGTAAATAAACCACTGAATCGATAATAATTTTAGAAATTGATTAAGTCAAACGAAAAATTCATTGATCCAAATATCTACTTAAATGTTTCTTTTATTAAAAGCATTATTCATCTTAGTTGGCATGTTAATGGAATCATAGTTTTATTAAATTGATATTTTGTTAAATATAAATTATCAAGTAAACATTCAATAAAATGTGTCATAAATGAATGGTTTATTTGGCAGATATTTTATAAACCAAAATCATTTCTATATATAATATTTAATATCTACATTAAATTTCATAGTGTGTAACAGGAATGAAAATACATATCAAATAAATAAAAATAAAGAATCAAATTCAAAATTTCATACTTAATAATTTTTTTTTTTTGACAATCTGTGATAAAAAATTACCGAAGAAATTAATTCTGTGGATAAATAATACTTAGAAAGTAGTTAATTCCTGTGAATTAAAAAATTCGATTGTTCTATATTTTTTGTGAAATATGCAAATAGACGTCAAGCTATACTCTATACATTTAAACAAAAAGAAATCAATATTAATCATCACTCACCACAAAATATTTTATGAGTAAGTCTCAAGTTTTTATTTTTTGATCCTGTATTTTATGAGCAATAAGCTCTTCAATAATAATTATTTCTTGTGAAATAAAATTTCACGTTTTTATATTTCTCCTGTAGAATGAAACTGTATTTTAAATTATATTATTTATCAAACATTTTATTTTGTGTATACATAGTATTTTAATAGCAGCTAAAATCGGTTTTGACAAACGAAATTTAATTTAGTGTAAATATAGCACTCCATTTTTTTATCATGCAATATGTAGTTCAACAAACTTTTATTTAATAAATAAAAGAACCATGAAAATATGAAAATTTGTTATTAAATTATTTCTGTAATAAAATGTCAATATAATAAATTATTTGGATTAATGAATTATTTATTTAATAAATTGCTCATTTAATAAATTTTGCGTATAAAAACTGTTCCTTTGACACAATATCCACTTGTAAAACTTGAACTGTCCACTTGAAATACTACAATTAAAAAATTATTTGTTTGGTAATAATTTATGCTTTATACATTTTTTGCTAAATAAAATATCGGTTAATGAAAAGTATGATTGAAAAAATATTCCTTTAATAAAGTATTTAGTTCTATAAAATATTCATTAAATAAAATGCAAAATAGATAAAATATTAACTAATAAATAATTTTATTAATAACAATTTTGAAATGATAAACATTTTTTATTATATTATACCCAGCGCTTTTTGGAAAACTTTGATGAGATTTTTTTATTTAATATTTTTTTCTTTTTTACTCTTTTATACTAGCTAATCAAATGATATGATAATTTGCAGACATTCAAAAACCTAGTTAGCAATCACACAATTTATGCCACGAATATGGAAAGATTGTTTATGTATTCAACGCATCCAACATGGGAAGATTTGGAAACTAGGAAAATCGTCTATCAGAAGTAAAATAACAAAGCAGTAGTACTGCTAATAGAACACGTTAATTCTACTCGTAGAATGAATGAGGATTCATAAATTTTACCATGTCATTAAAATAAGACTGAAGTTAAGAATAAACAATTTTGTACATAAAGCTAAAAAAGAAAAACGTCTTAGAATAAATTATACTATATAAAGATATTATTAATGTTATTTTATGTCTTTTGATTTTAAAAAAGTTTTATTTCCTAATTAGGATAAGTAAATATTTTTGCCCTATTTAATACAAAAATAATTATAGTTCTTAAAAAACTAATTATTAATTATCACAAATTAATCAATTCTATAAAATTTTCAAAATAAATTGCCACTTTTAATTAAAAATCCTCAAAAATAGTGGAAAAACTGTTTGCGTACATATAAATGTCATTACAATTTCATTTGTTTTAAAATGTAGCAATAAAATGAAATTTATTTAAATAACTTTTAAAGAACTTATACAGTTGATGAAAATGAATAAAGTTATTTTTATTCTTATTTTGTTTCCTTTATTTAAGTAGACTTATTTATTTTATAGATTTATTACAGAGAATTTAAAGAATAATCAACAACTGACTATAAAATAATGTTAAAGTCGTGTGAATTTATTTGCTACCTATTAAATTGATAAATCTTTTTATTTTATCTAAATTATATAAGACTTTTTTCTACATTAAAAATAATTATATCTGTAAAATTAAATATCTATTAGAGTAGGTATTCTGCTGTCCGACCACTTTGGGGTATCATAAACATGTCTCTATATGCTTTTACTATTGATATAAAAGATTTTTTTTGTGCTCCTAATTTTAATAAACTAATTAACGCGATTCTCCTTACAAATCACCTTTTAAACAAAATTAATACAAAACTCAAGAGCGTAATATTGGAATGGTCGGACTGCAAAATAACATAAAAATTATATACATCATTAGATTTAAATAATAATTAGATACATTTTTATATATACAGGAAGTCCCAAAAGTCTGGAAATGCGCAGATATCTAAAATAAAACACAAAATTGAGCAGTGAAAAAACATGTGTCAAATATTTTTTGAAGACCTATGAACTGATACCAAAATTGACCCTTTTTCTGCACCCACAAATAACTGAGTGAGTGGTAAATTCTTAAATAGGAATGCCCATTTTTTATTGCAAATTTGAATTCTATATAAAAAATATATTGAGTTTATTTGAATAATCTTTTTAACTATGCTTTAATTCAAAATTATAATTGGTTAAAGTTTCTATATTATCTTTAAATCTTTAAATTTCTTACACTTGTTTCTAATTTTATGAAAAAAATACATTTAAGAAGTCCAAAAATTGGAATACTAACAAAATATTACGCTATACCGCAGAGAAAAAATTACACCTTGATCAAAAAATCATATTTAAAAAAAAACGTAAATAAAGTTTTCGGTAATATTTTCTCTCTAATAATCATAAAAAAATTCAATTATAACTTTAGTCAGCTATTATTGGTCCTTAAAGGTTTCTTGGGACTTCGAAAAACTTTTTTCTCTCTGCGTTTTTTCTTAGTCAAAAGCATTTGTTGAGTGTCCTTACTCCTTGCGTATGATGTCTTATCAGCGTGAATAACTTATTTCTCTATTAGCATGATATACAACTATGCACATTTTGTTAAAAAATGTACATCTACGTTATCAGTGAAAGACTAGAATATACATCACTAAATAAATTAGCAATTACGTAATCGACGAAATCAATGCTATATATATGACAAAAGTTTATTTTCAGAGTATTGAATTGAATAACGAAATTTAAACTGTCATTATTGTTCCGCGTAGAGCCTATGTTGCATAATTTTAGTAAATGTCATATCAATACATATTTTGAAATTGCTTTTTTAAATTATTTCAGGCAAAGATTAGAGTGAATAAATTATTCAACTTATCAGCTAATTTTACTTTTAAATATATATCATTCGTCACATAAATAATATTGAAAATTTTTGTCCGTTAAAATTTTGTAAAAAAAATATTGCCCAATTGTGTGATTCATTTTGAGCACATTGTTCGAATTTTGATAAATTTTCAATCTAAAGTACAGAAGGAGTTTAGTGATTGATTTATCAGTCAGTTTTGTTTATGCAACAAAATTCGAAAAATCAAAACTATTTCGATTCTTACGGTAAATTTACAATCTCAGCTAACTTTGTAAAACTCTTTTAGAAGAGATTGCATTAATTATCACTAGTCTATTGAAAACTATTATTTCCATTGTTAAATATTTTTTGAATTATGTTAAATCCAGCAAATCCAACCATAGTCTACTTAGTATTTATGCATTCACAAATATATGCGGATAATACAGATATTATAAAGGAATTTGCAATATATTTTAGAACACTGCATAAAATTTCAGATATATCGTTGTTAACTTTAAAATTTCTTATTAAACGCCAGACTCAATTAATTGTACATAAAAAATTATAATTAGTGAGCATTTTAATTACATTAATAATTCGCACATTTACCTCATACCTCGCTAACAACGTAATTATTTATTTTCTTACACATTTAACGTTGTTATCGAAAAATCTTTAGCTGAAACACATTTTCTATGTATTTAGAAAATTATTTGCATAACACCAATTCTTAAGATTAGCAACAAAAATGAAATTTGTGTCTACAGATCAATTTATATATTGAATGTTATTCTAAAAATATTTGAGGCATTAATTATTAACAAAAATTACACTCAGACATTTGTCTACGTTTGTCTTAGTTTTTGAGACATTAAAAATAATTTTTAAAATACTTTTTTACAACATCAAATTTATTTTTAATGATTTAAATTTAAAAATGATTACTTGCATACATTAATTTATTTAATTAGCATCGATATTTTCAAATATTAATGCTATAATAGTCTTAAAAATATCCAATAATTTTCTGTCTTCTTTAAATAAACTCTTGCTTTTTAAAATATTTAAATAAGATGCAAGAAGGAATCTAGTATAAACATGATTTGTAAAATATAATAGTAAATTAATTTCTCTGATTTCATTAAAAAATTTATCAATTAAATAAAAGATATATTAAACTGATTTTTGTAAAAGTGTCTAGCATTCAATAATTTAATTGCAAATATATAAATCATGTTTTTATATTAATTAAAATGTATAATTAGTATGAATAATATATAATTTATAAAATATTATTTCTAAATATAAAAATACACATAAAATTATTTGGAAAAAATAATTGTCTCAAATTAAAAGTTATAAATCTAAATTTAAATAAAAATAGCTAATATATAAATACGAATAATAAAATAATTCTCAATTGTATACTGAAAAATTCAAATGTATATTTATCAATAAGCATAGTATGCTTTTATAAACAGACAACAGATGAACCGACGAACGTAAAGAAACACAAAACATACTTGTGTTCAGTTTGACAATAATAAGTTTTAATCACTTTGAATAGATTTTGACTTTTTTCAAATATTTAATTTTTTACTTATTTAACTTTTAATATATCAATGTATTTTTGGAACAAATTTTCAGTAGAATTTTAACATTACTATTATAACATAAAGTTCTCAGATATATTTATTTTTATATAAACAAATTTTATACCAATACTGACAATACACATTTTTTTAAAATTCATCCTTGAAAATATCAATAATGGTAAGTCTTATGTTTATTGATTTATAATATAAAACTTTAATCATTTAAAAATTAATATTTCTCAATTTTTATGAAAGCTACTGTTCATCAAGATCAATATATCACAATATAACAATGGGTATTTTGAAAGCAACAAAATTTTATTTAATAACATTTTATTTTTTGAAAAACTTGAAACAACTTTTCATTAAAACATATATAAAAAATCTCTCCAGAATATACAAATATTCACCGTTCTTATTTCATTGCTATGCGCGATAAAAGAATTCTATTTAATTAGTTTACATTCGTATCTGGAACTTGCCAGCTTTTGTAATATATTTTACACCTTTGAAAGGTTTATACTTTTCTCCATACATGTCCAGTCTGTTAACTTTTAACCCAGAAACTGCTAACTGGTTAATTGTGAAATGTACCTGAAAATTAATATAAAAATTACATATTAATACTCAATAAAATAATATTAATATTTTTGAAAAATTTACAAGAAATAATTATTGTTTAGATTTTTATTGTTGTTATTTATTATTGTTAGAATTTTCTTTAAGTTTTTTGAATATTTAAATAATTATGAACGTATAAGATTATATATGTTTATATAAAATGTATAATAATATAATAAATTTTAAATTAACATTTGAGAATTAATTAAATCAATCGTTTTTAATAGAATTGTGTCAAAATACTTATAATTACATTTGATGATATATCAAATATTAATAATTTAATTATATTATATTATTATTCAATATTAGAATATGTCATCAGAAAAACATCTGAAACGCATAACATTAAATAAATTGAAATTTAATTTTGAATTATGCAATAATTATATTAATCATCTTTATTTTTAAAATTAATATAGTATAAAATGTTAGCTTATCAAAGCAAAGAACAGTTAACCCTATTGATAATTTCAAATTAAATTATGCTTAATTTAAGTACAATTCTGAAATTATGTAATTTAAAATGTAATGTGATACATGAATATATTTACAATATTATAAGTAATTTAACATTGTCAATAACAGACATAATTAGTTTTTTGGATTATATATTTATTATTCCAATCCAATAAGAGTAACGTTTCTATCGTATAATACGAACAATAAATCTACAGCATCAATATAATTTTAAAATACATAATACAGTCATTAAATTTATAAAATATAATTTCTAAATTAAATATCTGAATTGTATGCAAATTTGTTTCATAAATCAAGATTATATTCAATTTCATTTCATAATTTTATAAATTATAGTAAAAAATACAAAAAAATAAAATAACAATAACCAACAAATGATTAATGAATATGTCATACTATAATTTTTTATATCTCTACATGTAATTTAAGCAATATATACAAAATCATTATCGTGTCTGTTAACAATATTAAATTCTTTGTTAAACTAAAAATATATGCAAATGAAATTAATTTACATTTATTAATTATTAATATTGTTTTTAATACTTATAATTAATTTATCATTGTTTGATTTTATTAATTCACGTGTATTATCTCGTTTACAAATCATAATTTTTGTTTTTGCTAAATTAAACATAATATACTGAAATAACACACTTGAATCATTATTTTAATATTCACAGAATATTAAAGCAATATTCTGATGATATTTACTATTACTATTAATTAATATTTTACTTTATATTATTTTTTTATATTTTACGTTAATTACCCAGTTATATAATATATATATCCAATAATAACAACCCCCTTCCCCCACCACTTCTTAGGAATGGGCCAGGCAAAAATGTGAAATATTAAAGTTACTGTCCACCTCTTTAGACTAAGAGAGAAAGACCAAGGAATCTGAAAATAGATTCTCTTTCGATCTTATAATTGTAAGGGGTAACTTTAAACTGTTATAACATATACTTAAACACAATTGGGGAAATAATATTAAAATAAACCCGAAAAATATGTCGAGAATACAAATCTGTAACAAGGATTTTTATTTAAGATTTCGTATTTTCTTTCACGCTGCTTCCTGGAGAAGGTATGGAGGGTCAAACGTGATAATATTGAATATCTTTATCGTAGGCATTAAACAAGTTTTTATATTTTAATCAAATGTTTTGTTTATTTGGAAATATTTGAATATATCTGAACTTTTTAAACACTGTATGTGTGTCTATAATGTAAATTATATATTTATAATTTATTGGTTTAATGTATTTTTTTGTTTCTAACAATTTATTGTTATATTTATACATAGTATAAATAAAATAACTAAATATATGTCAAAAAAAAATTAATATAATTTTTAGAAAATTTATATTTATTTTAATATATAAAATTGTTAATATCTTTTCTTTCAATTTTATTTTCGTAATTCAGAATGAGATGCTGTTAGTAAAATGTATATTTTTATAACAGAATAATTTTATATAATTATTTTGAAAGAATTCTTTTGTTTTTGTATTAAATATTTCATAGATAAATTTAATTATGTTCTGTATATAATTAATTTTAAAATAATTCTTTAGACATAAATTTTCTATCAATTTATTTGAACTGTGAATTTGATATGTTATTTAAAATTATTCCCGATTATATTCTTTTTTATCCATTAATTTAAAAAATTAATAATATTAATTTATAATTAAATCTAAATAAATGAGTTGAAATTACATTTATTGCGGGGTTGGATTCCGTAACTGTCCCAGTACTCTGAATGGTTATCTATAAAAATAAATAAAAATTTATGTAGTATGCAGCTTAAGTTAATTTATAATATTTAAAATTTATGAATGCATGACATGCGTACTGAGCCTTTGAGGTTTGGCAATTTTGCGACGTCTATTCTTCCAATATCCCATAAAAGGACTTTGCTCACAGGGTCAAATGAATATTTTCCTTGGTTAGGAATTAAACTACAGTTCAAAACAATTTTCGGCATAGGGATTTCAAGGCTTACATTTTCTACCTGAAACAACAGTTTATTACCGTATAATTTTCTTTTCGGTTGAAATATTTTTAAATTCATAATCTAAAACTGACAGTTCAAATATAATATAAAAATAGACGTGTAATAAATAATAAAATAGAGAAACTATTTTTCAAACAGATTTATAAATGTTTTGAAGAAAATATAAAAACAAGTAGTACTAAAATTAGATATATTAATGCATACCGTTCTTCCTATTGTTTGTTTTGGACCAACAGTAATATCTAATCTTCCACCACCTTGTTCCTTTAGACTAATATTATGTTTTACATAAATTGGAATTGCTACAATGCTTTGAGAGCCGATATGATACGATAATAAACGAAAATTCCCATCTGGGGGAATGAAAGATAAAATTCTTTCAGACTGAAAATAAATTGAAAATGCTGTTATTGTTGTTATTAATGTATAGAATTTATAGAACATTAATTTATAAAATATAGAATTAAAAATAATTTAAATTTAAATAAAAATTTTGAATTTTATAATATGAATTGTAAAATACAAAATGCAATAATGAAATAATTTCAATTTGTTTTATTTTCATTATTTTTTTTTTATTTTTTTTTTTTTATTTTGTAGAAATGAAAAATATATTATTTCTGCTTAAAATTTAAAGTTTAAAAAAGAATAATTTATAAGTCATTATACGATATAAATAACAATTAAATTAAATTAACGAGTTAACATGGATATAAAATATTACTGCACATTTTCAGAATGAAATATGTTATTAAAAAACGTTCTATAAATATAGACCTATTTTTATTTATTTTTAATATTTTAAATATAGTAACATTAGAGAATGTTAAAATGAATATGTTGTGGAAATACTTAATTTCATGTGTACTTCATTTATCAAATTTTGTTTATAATAGACCTTTGGGTTTCTTCGTATGATTTTGACAAGACCTTTGCAACTAAATTCTTATGAATGGTAAATTAAGCTGTCCAAAAGCGGAAAAAAGAGCCAAAAGCCCCTTTAAGCAGGTCGAATTTTCACGGAAGTTAAACCTTTTCATTTTTAATAGAAATTTGCAGTTTTAAAAATTCTCTGAATTGTACTTAAAAGTTTTGTAATATTTTAAATTAATTAAATAATTTAAACACAATGTATATTCAAAGACACATTTCATACGCAATTTAAAATAAAGTATCTATAAACTTAATTTATTTTTATAATGCTTATAATTATTATTATTATAAAATATTTCTTCGTGATATATATCAGTTATACATAAACTATTGTATATAAACAATATATATAAAAATATTGTCAAAAAATGTCTTAATTTTATATTTAAAAATATTTATATAATTTCATGTACATTATATTGTTTTGTATTGGTACAAATATACCAATAATAAAGATACAAATTTCGATCATTTTGACCTACATATTATATCGCATTGAATTATGTTAAATTTTTAGATAAAGTGTTTAACATTCTTGAATGTTAATGTATGTAAAAAGTTTAAAATTACAACAAAAATTTTTTTTAATTTCTACACCTTTTTCTACATCTTTAACTGATGTGATTAAAAAATACCGGATTTTTCGGGGACTTTATATGTTTCAAAAATATTTTCTAAACCTTTTTTTTCTTCTTAATACAAATGTTCCTTGCATATACTAACATATGCAGCTGTTTTGAACATTTATTTCCAATATACATATTTCGATATTTAATGTTCTATTACTTTCTAGTTTTCCTTGTAGTTTAGTTTTTGTCACAATTATCTTATTATTATTAATAATAATATTATTATTATTGTTGTCGTTGTTTTCAAAGTTCTGTCAAAAATTAATATTTTAAATTTGGTATGCATACTTTTAAGGCTATTATACATCTTTCATATAGGTTATATAAAAAAGATAATTTTTTTAACATAACTATCATTGATATAATCAAAATTATATATTTTACGAGTTTAAAACTTTTTTTCTTCCTAAAATATTGTATCAATTAACATTTATTAAATAAATAGTGCATTTTTAAATTAATTTAATTAATATATCATAATAAAAATGAATCAATAAAAATTGTTTATTGTACCTCCCATCTTTTGAATCTAACACAGGGATGAAAACTAACATCGTCAAATAATCTCGGATTTACAAAAGACAAAGTCAGATCTGGCATTCCACTTAATTTAATACAGCAGTCAATCTGAAAGCAAATTTATAGTCATTATATTATAATTAATAATATATTAATCAAAATACTTCTGAAAATAAAAGAACTAATGTTTTTTTATTGTGCAATTCCAATTTTTTAAACAAATGACTTAAATAATAGAAAATTGTAAACATTAATCACACCAATCAATTGTAGAAATAATATAATTAAAATAATCATAGTTTTTTTATAACAAATGTTGATACAAAAAAGATGGCAAAAGTAAAATTTTGTTAAAATTTCGAATATAATAAGTTTTGATCTTTTATATAATTTTAATATAAAATCGTTGTGAAAAAAATGAAGTTTAATCAAAATTTAAATCCTGACTCAAATAATGACAAAGTATTTTTTACAGTAAATAAAAGACGATATTTTAGCAATTGTTTTTAAAATCATTAGGAATGTAAAATAAAATAAAAACCAACTTTAATAAAATAATAGTATATTTCATACACAAAAATTAGCATAAAAAATACAAATTTGTATTTAGACATGTTTCTTTTTTAAATTAATATCCAAAAAATATTAACGACTGATAAAATACCAGTGTTAAAAATATAAATTTAACCAAAAAATTACAAATGTACTTTTATTTAAAATAGGTTTGTTTAGATGATATTTTGAGTTTTTTATTTATTATTTCTTTCAAAAATACTTTTATTTTATTTTTATTTTATTGTTACACTTCTTTTAAGTTTTAATTCAGAAAGGATTATATAATTGAACAAATTAATTTGATCTTTAAACTTTTCGAAATCAAAAAAGATGAAAGTCTTACATATCCCTGGATTTCTGCAAAAACTGTAGCACCAGCTCTGTCAATTATTGCATCAACTTCCTCAACAACATCAAAATAAGCTTCGTTGTTTGTATATTTGACTCCTGTTCTCCTCCAAGGAACATTTGATAACTGTCCACTTGGTAACGTTGAGCTGACGCTACTTGTGAAATTATAAAAATTATGTTCCATTAAAAAAAATACTCCTTTTAATAAAATATTTTTTGTTCTAAATTGATTAATAAATGACAAGACTGCAATAACAACATATTAATTTAATCATTATATTAAAAATTTATTTTACAGAATATAAATAATAATAATAATTATAATTTAGTAAAATTATATTGACTAAATTTATAATTTATTTATTTTGATTAATTATTTATTATTTCTTGTGTTTATATTTTAAATTTATCTATAATTATTTACAATCAACAAAAATCATACTTGGATTTCCCAGTAACTGTATTTGCTATGGTCCTCAAAATATTTGGGGGTTTGATAAGCTCTTTCAAAATATTGGATTCTGTAGCCAACGGAAATCCATTATCTAACATTTCATCCAATAATTCATACACGACAACATAATTTTCTTTAATAACAGTTTCTGTACACTCGTTAAAATAATCTTCAAAAGTATCAACTACTCTGTGTAGAAACTCAATTACAAACAAAGGAGGTACTGCAAAAGGGAAAGTCATATATAAGAAAAATGTAATTCCAAAACAAATTTTGAAAGCATTTATGAATATGAATATGAATAGATTTATTGATTTCTGTATTTAAAAGATTTATCTGTCATTTCACATTATATATAACAGTGATATATAATTTAAATATGTAATAAAACACTAACGTTTTATTGTGATCAATATTGAACAAAATTTCTTTAAATACATTTTATCACTTTTTCATACTAAATATAAAATAAAATATACTTGTAAAAAATAAAATTTCTTAATTTTAATTGTTCATGTTTTATCTAGTTAATTGAATCTGAAAAAACAAAAAAAAATATATATATATAAATATAAGTATTTCAGAAAATAATGGTTGCGTGCACTTAAATTGCACAATAACTTATGTAATTGCAAATCACATAATTATATAAAATTTATACAAAATTTATTGTGTTATATTTATATACAAGACATATAGTTTAGTATACTGAAAGAAAAATAAATGTTGCACAATATTTATACAAGGTTAAAATAATATTTTTAAAAAATTTGCATTAAAAATGTATATGAAATTTACAAAACAGATTTTTCTACATTTTTCAGAAATTTTAAACGAAATTACAATATATTTTTATATAAATTATAAATAAAGCATTATTTCATAATTGTATAAATATTATGCAAAATATGGTTTGCCACACAATGTATGGGATAATGATAAACTTAATAAATATAATTGAAATAATTCATTCGTGTAAAATAATTAAATAACATTCTTGTAAAACTGTATAAACAATTATCTTTGCTCAATGTGTCAAGTGTTACGTATCAAGCAAAAATTCATTATTATAATTAATTATACCTTCTGTCATGCATACAGCTACAAAAAACATATTACATCTATAAATGCTAATCAAATAGTGATGCGGGGTAGCAATGACTGGTGGTGTGTCTTCAGGTGTTAAAATTTTTCTCTGTTGATCGAAAAAGTAATCACAGAGTGACCTTGCGATAGGACTTTTCCAATGTTTCTCCATGAATACATCCCTAAATTTAAAACAGAAATTCAATTTCATTTTAATAAACATGGTTCAAATGAATAACTATAGCATATCTTCATCATTTCATTTTTAAATGTCAAATGTTTCTTTAATTTAACCTATAAAATTAAGTGCAGTGAAAACTCACCCGGATGAATTGATAATGAAAAGACTGTGGATCATTTTAGAGATGCAAATGTGCACGAAATGAACACAGAATATTCTTAAACGAATGAAAATTTGTGAAACTTATTTATTAATAAATTTCTAAATATGTTAAAAACATTGTTTGACTGTAATAATCGTTGGTCATTTGACGACAGTCAACTAACTTCAGATTGGTTCTTAGATGGAATTTGAATTTAAGCAAAGACTTGTTTTGTTTATTTCGAAAGAAATATTGTAACAGATTTAACCGAATTATTATTATGTTATGTGCATTTTATTTCGCCAATGTTTCATTTTTATATTAATATTATTCCATAGTTTAAAATGATGATTTTAAAAATAATTTACAAAAATTTTGAAGTTAAGTGATCAATTTAATTAAGCCAACGAAAATAATCCAAA
>JABFOX010001178.1:0-13602 GCA_022817665.1 Axea sp. ZL-2020
AATGGATTTCTTTTTCCCCAACCTAATATTTTAATTTATGAAAATACAAAATGTGCCGTAAATAGAAGTATATCGAACAACAGTATACGTGACGTAATTTACGATAAAACTATATTGTAAAATATACCAGTAAAATGGCAAATTTTTTTCATACCTGAAATTCTAAAAGCAGTTATAAAGTGCACGAAGTGTAATTTAAATTGCTTGCCTTGCTGCGTAAATTTGAAGGACACTTTTATTCAAAATAGCTCTACTGATGCAACATTGTTGATTTTAGTTGATTAATTTTACATTTTTTATTAGACAAAGTAAAATAAATTAATCAATTTTTCTTCCATCGTGATCTTTTATTAATTACAGAAAAGTCGCAAATTGAAATTAGTCGTATTTATCAGCGTTTGGATTTTAAATGTAAATTTACAAATGGTAAAGCGCGACTACTAACATGGAATGGTGCTTCTTTTCAGTATGATATATATTGCTCGTAAAATGCAAAATATATTATTTTAACTGAATGGAATTTAATCCCTTTCTCTTGTAAATTAAATCATTAATACATATGTGTTATTTTTTAGCCATTCACTGCTACTCTATGCTGCATGGTGAAGTTGGAAAATATTCAGATATTTATCAAAATTCATTGGAAGAAGTAGTACAAACGGGGCCTTATTTTGATAAATCTGCCTCCAGAAATGTCACAGCATTATTAGGCAAAACAACGTATCTAAACTGCCGTGTTAAAAATTTAGGCAACAAAACGGTAAGTAAGGATCCAATGTATTTAGATGTTTGATTGTGTGAAAATTAAGTTTTCAAAGCGACTTGTTTAAGATGTAGAACTTCTGCAAGAAATTTGATAAATTTAATGAACGTGCACAAAAACAGCACAATAGTAAATTAACTGAGAAGATGATCAGCATATTGATGGATAGTGATAATTATATAATAATAAGACTCTTATTTTATACTGATAATTATCTATTAATATGTATTTTATTAAGCAGTTTTTGTTTCTTGCGTTTGTTCTGTTCATAATAGTTCATTATTAAGATAGTTAAAAGCCATTTCTTCAATCTAGTGAAGGGCTTTATGCAGCTGAAAGGATTAACTTGAAATTAATTTAAGATCAAGTAGCAATTCTGCATCGTTCAAACAAGAAACTGTTTAATATTCATAATTTTTTACAAACAATTAATCTGGTTTTATAAGTTTGTTATTAAATTGGTATAGTTAATGTTTTCGGCACCGCGTTGCAGTGTAATGCTTTCATTCAGTTTTGTAATTTAATCGTAAAAACATGTCTTCTTTCGAACGAAGACTGATTACTATTCGCAACTGAAACAACGTTATTTCATTTCTATAGAACGAGTAATAAATGGAGATGCGATCCATCAATTTGTTTTCGTTCAAATTTGTATAGAGCCGAAAGTTGTTGCAATTTACTTAACAATAAATTCGAAAAAACTAATTAAATTTTATTCGCGAATTTGATTCGATTAATTGATAACATTAATGATACGTGTTTCCAAAATTATTTAACGGTCGATTTGATGTATTTTCAATGTTTTGTGCAGAAATATCCATTTTTACATTAAGTAACTTGTATCTGCACTGATCGAAGCTTTTATAGTTACTTTCTCCGTTAAATATTTGCATAGACATGTATCTTTACGAACGATTCTCAGTGTGAAATTATTATTCTAGAAAATTCAACATTAAGCTGACGTTTGAAATGTTTAATTAAATTAATTAATTATAATTAATTTTATTTCATCTTTTGATTTAATAAAACTTGTCGATTATATATAATTCATAATATATTAACAAACTGTATTATGAGAAATTAATAATAAAAAATATTATAAGAAATTAAAGTTATTTCAATTTAAAATATGTTTCGTTTGCCTTTGTGCAAAACTTAATGCTTAAACTAATGCAAAGGTACAAAATTTAACAACAACAACAACAACAACAACAACAACAACAACAATAATAATAAGAATAATAAATCAACACGCTGATATAAAATCGCCATTTTTTCTACTTTTGAAGAATATTTAAGCGAGACATTCAAACATTTGACACTTTAAGGTCACACCTATATTAAAGGTAGAATAGGGGTTAGAGGGTCAGTTTGAAATAATATTTTACTCTTGTGCAATATGTATGTATATGAATTTAAATATAACATCATAGTTAAGTATAAACATTTACTGGAGTTAAATTATTTATAAATATGCATTTAACTAAATAAAATATTTAACTTTTTGCGTTTTTTTTTTATTTACGTTGAAGTTCAATTTTATGCAACGCATTTTTATCACATGAATTTTAATTAACATTAATATTTAGAGTATGTGAAAATCAACATTATATATATATATATATACATAAATAATTTGCATTATTGAATTAACTTTCAAAAATGTACTTTTATATAAATCGTACAAAAAATAAACGGTTTTATTTAAAATATGCAACATATGTTTGCTTGGCATTCATTATTTATAAAACGTTGCTTTAATAACAACACATCGTCATACTTTTATGAACCGTATTGACAAGAGCAATGAAATCGTTATTAGTAAATTAATGACGTTATACAAAATCTACACAAAAGCTGATGCGTATTGTAACAAACGTAAACCTCAATGAACTTAAGCACGTGGACAGAAACCCGCATATACGTACACATATAAATACTTTCTCACGTTACTTGCACGGCTATACCGGAATACGATTTTGTGCCAAAGATGAAATCAATGAAAAATCGAACCGAACGCTTTAAATACAATCAAATAATTAGTGAGCGAGACTGTTTCCAAGAAGAATTTCATTCGCATAAAAAATGTTATAATGCTTTTGTACTAAATGACACAGTTAATACGGACGAATATGCACTTTTATTCAGCACAGCTATTCATTATCACCGCGCGGAAAAAAATATGATACGGTTGAGGTAACAATTTCACTAGCATAAATATCCCGTTACATTTTTGATGTATTTAAAGGGTATTAAAATTTGCAAGAACCTAAATATTCGTTATCACGATCCAGATGCTCGCTTGGAAATATTCCGCGGCAAAAAGTATTTTATTATCATAAATTAATTTGAAGCGCAATTTAAATCATTCAAACGTCCGACTCAATTACATGGTTAATTAAAAAGCAGCCCCGTATAAAAAATAGCCAAATTGTTGTTAATCAAATTCAATTTTCCAGATGACACTTCAAGTATCGTGGGTCCGACACAGAGACATACATCTCCTTACAATCGGACGCTACACGTACACAAATGATCAGCGGTTTCGTGCAATACACAATGTTCATTCAGACGACTGGACGTTACAAATAA
The DNA here is from genome assembly GCA_022817665.1 of Axea sp. ZL-2020. Classification (NCBI taxonomy): domain Eukaryota; kingdom Metazoa; phylum Arthropoda; class Insecta; order Hymenoptera; family Scelionidae; genus Axea; species Axea sp. ZL-2020. The sequence continues at coordinate 3,356 of JABFOX010001178.1, forward strand.
AATATCCGCAACATCGTGATAGTGGCATTTATGAATGCCAAGTTTCTACAACGCCACACATGAGCCATTATGTTCATCTCAATGTAGTTGGTAAGGTTTTATTGTACCAGCGTTGTGATTTTCCTGCGCACGCGATACGCAATTGTAAAAATGCTTTTCGCACACAACTGTTTACATGAAAGCTGTGCATGAAATTATATATGCAAACACGAGCGGTAAATTAGTCTAATTAAAATTTCCGTTAACAAAAATTTAACTTGACATAAAATTAGCTTTGCTTTTTTTTTATTGTACATATCTTCAGTGTTTATTATACTCGTCTTGCGTGTTCATTTAATGCATTTTAGCAATAATTTGTTGTATTTTAGCGTGTTAATAACGACGATGAATTTCCACCATCAACTTTAATTTGGATGAAAGTTCTTTTTCAATATTGTCCACATTTTTAAAAACCAGCTTTAACAAAGAATTCAATAGAATTCACAATTAGCGAAGTCAAAAAGGCCAACTTCATTAAATATGAGTTAACATAGGATTTCTTTTCAAGAACGGCGCGCACAAAGTATAAGGAACTTTTTAAAATAACGTTTCACCAAAAATGCAGTCGAAATATTTGCAAAATTACATTTGATTAATTTAATACGAAATGCTGTGCGATTAGTCAATGCTTCAGAAAGTTACAATTTTTTCTTTTGCTTTATTTATTTATTTTTTTTTGAAATTATTTAAAATGTACGTATTTATTCATGGAAAGAATCTTTTACAAAGATTCCGAACTCAATTTCAGGAGATCAAAGAATTTAGTTTGGTGAATCGAGGTGGAATTACCGTAGGCAGATTCTTGAAAACGAATTTTGTACTCAAATACTATTTATGAAGAATCCTGTTATATCGGCATACACTTGTACAAAACGGCTGTTCCGTTTGCACTGCTTTCACTCATATGCTGTGAGAAAAGGGAGAGTAGTGCGCCGTCTCGACGAAAGGCCGCATCTATTAATACAATCGTAATACATTTTTCGTGTGCTCGGTTATTCAAATGTATCGATTAAATTTGCAATCAGTATCGTAATGTAATTTATTCGGCTGGTGATAAAATATTCATTAAAAAATTTCTATATAAAATATCTAGATAAATATTCTTGGCGTTATTCCACACGAATTTTTAAATCAACGTATTTCGAAGTTTTATATATTACTTCATTTCAAAAAAATGAAGTATATATATCACTGTGAGACGTTATTATAAGTTTGTATAATTCATCGACGAAATTAATTTTATATTATTTACATAAAATCAAACGCACGGGAAGTAATAATTAATGCAATGAAATTACGTTGAATATATTTTATGAATGATGTATTTACTGTTACACCATAAGCACAGAGACGAGTAAATACAAATTGTAGATCTTCTTAGTGATGGACATATTAATGCATTAAATAGAATTTGTTATTACTAATATAATTTCATTCATTTGGTGTCCTTAAATTAATTGGGAAATGAAAGAAAATGTACAAATTCGTACAGAAGTTTAGAATTATAAACGGTTAAACAGCGACACCCTTTGTAAAGTAATACTTAAAACTTCATAATTGTTCGAGTGGATGTAATGGTTGGAATTCTAATCACTAAAAAGAAACATCTTTTAATAAAGACAAATTAACAAGGTAAAAGTAACTTCATTAAACGAGTTACTAATAACCCGCATATGATTCGAAATTGGCTTGCAGTAGAAAAAGACCGCAGAAACAACAATTAAAAATAATTGAATCAATTTCATTTTTGATTTGTAAGATTTAACTATTTAATTGTTTGGTTTGTGTATGTGTTTTAATGTAAGATTATATAATTACGATTTTTTGTTGCGGATTTTAGGATGAATTTGTATGAACTCGAAATGCTTTCTTTGCAGAGCCTATGACAGAAATTTTGGGTGCACCAGATTTATATATCGACCGTGGAAGTACAATCAATCTGACGTGTATTGTCTTGCATAGTCCAGAACCACCAGCATATATTTTCTGGAACCACAATGATGTTGTAAGATTTGTTGAAAGTTCATTTCAACGACTTTTTTTTATTTTGCAATTGGAACACTGTGACTGCCACATGTTAACGCCAATTTTATAAATGAAGTACATTTTCATTATTTTTATTTTGTTTTTTTTTCTTGTTTGTTTTAAATACTACTGTGATAATTTTAGTCTGAATAAAACAACACTATTGTATTATTTAAATAGTAAAACAAAATACGTGTTTTTTGCAGATCATCAGTTACGATTCTACGAGAGGTGGTGTTTCCGTTTTAACAGAAAAGGGTGACAGCACGAAAAGTTTTTTATTAATCCAGCAAGCAAAATCATCGGATTCGGGTCAATACACGTGTAATCCTAGTAATGCTCAACCTAAATCGATAACGGTGCATGTATTAAATGGTAAGCGATCCTTTTTATGCGTTTAAATATGTTTGGTATTATACGCGTTTTAATGTTGATATTTGTGTGACATTGTTTTTATATTCGAAAGGTTTTCGCTTTAATGAAGTAGCAATATTATTCGAAAACAAAAAATTCTCTGACTTTTCTCGTTTATCGTCTGATACGTCTAAGCTTAATTTTTTTCTGATTTAACGAACCTGATTTATATGGAAGTTCAAATTAACCCAAAATCCTACATAGACGTTATTAAAACGCGTTTCTATAAATATAAATGAGTGTAGCGCTTATATTTATTTGTAAATTCATGTTATGATTTAATTTAAATTACCAGTATTTATGCAACGTTGAATGTATGAGATGAAAATATTCGGAAAGAAATATATAAATCTAAGAATTATATTGCGACTAAATACTTATTCTTGTAAAATTGTATATTTTCATAATTCTAATGTAAATGTAAAGCCACGATTTAAACATTTCACGAATAAAAAATAGAATAATCGTCTCATACATAACAAAATTAGTGACCAGTGAATCTTATTTACAGGTGAGCACCCTGCAGCTATGCAACACGGCGGACAAGCAAAGCAGCCTAGAATATATTCATTACTTCTCTGCCTGTGTCTCATTCTTTGCTAACATCGCATATGATACTCTTTCTACATCGATTGATTCATCATCATATAAAAATACATGGTACATGTAAAGAACAAGAGATAGACATAAATATATTAAAATATAAGACTTTGTTTTGTTATGTTTTCCTTTTGAAAATGAAAAATAATTTATTGTAATATAAAAATACACGACTATTTGCTTTTTTAAAATATTAATTTTATACTCAAATGTACATTTAACAAATTGTTTCTCAAATATTTACCAAATGTAGACTTATATTTATTAATGACTGTTATATAATACATTGTAATATATGGATATATTGTGATTAAAAGGAGTATATATTATTGTGCGTGTCAGTTAATGTGTACATGAATAAAAATTTATTGATGAACAAAGAAAATTAACTACAACAAAATCATGCCACTGTAATCGTATAAAAAATGAAATAAATGAACTGTATAAAATATTCTTTTGAGTTGAGTATTTTTTTAAATTCAAACTCTCTTAAATATAAATCACTGCTTTAGAAAACAAGTACTCGTTAAAAGGTTGTTGCTTAATTGATTTACACAATATTATATTTATGTATATTACATTTTAATTGTTGATAAATTATTAATAATTTCTTAATCACTATTAAAATTAAATTAACATTTAAATTTTTTTGTCACACTTATATTCAACTAAAATTATAAATGGAACAATATAATTTCACATCAAAGTTTAGTGTTCCATTATTAGTACATCTTTTCATAACAATTTTAATATATTTTTATTTTAATATTTCACTTAGATAGTTCGAAATGGTACATATATTTTTCGTAATGTTCTGCGTTGAATAACAATATTATATAAATATATTATACTATAAAAGAATAGTTTATAAATTGAAAAAATATATTTTCATTATTATAAAATTGATTTTAAATGAACAAATTACAACAGCTGAATTTATATACTTCAAAATCAGTGAGATTCATTCGTGAGTAAACATTGGTAATATAAATAAATATGTTCATTGGTGTAAAAAGTTATATAGAAAATAGATAACATCTAAAATACTTTAAATAAATTAAAATTTAAATATTATACCATTATGTATTTTAAAGCAACGCCAATCTTCTACCTATTTAGACGGATGATGCACTGATTGTTCGCTTCAAAAACGGTAATCATTCTTTCTACAGTTTTTGTTTCAATCTCATTGCATTTTACGCATGCAATAAACAAATAAATAATTATAGTAAATTAAAGAACATAGTAAGATGTTTCATATAACAAAAACATAAACAATTTTTTGACTTGAGTGCTAATTAATATTTTATATTATTTATTGTTATAGTGTTTCTTGAAGCAACATAAAATACACAATTTTTATACATTTGATATTTGTAATACAAACACCGAGATTGCGACAATTCATGATCGATTTGTTGCGAAAATGATACTTTACTTCTGTGGGGTGAATTTGAGAGTTTGTGGTTTTTATCGCAAAACTGTTTTCATTCTCGTTATAGAGAGGTAGATGAGATGGTTACAGTTCATGTGTGACGATAATAATAATAATAGTAATAATAATTATAATAATAATAATAACAACAATCATAATAATAATACTAACAACAACAACAACAACAACAACAACTACTACTACATTTAATGTAATCATGATGAACTAATCTTGAATACGGTCCACGTGATAAAAATGAATAAGGATTCTTTGATAGGTATGGTACATCACCGTGAATGTGCAGCACTTTGATTCACACAAAGGGACAGAAAATTTAAATATCTTCCAGTAAATGTCAAATGTGTATATATTCTCTCGTAAAAAATTAAAATGTTCAATAAAATTTACAAAAGGAATGATACCTGCTGTATTGTAAAATTGGAAATTTTCTAAACCTATAATATTCGAAATTAAAGTTGGAGTGTTTAATCTTGTCAGTAATGCAAATGACATTCCAACATCGTCATTTAGTTGCTGAGTAAATTGATGGACTCAATATACATCTACACAATTCGGTACCGAGGATGATGTTCTACTATCTACCGTAACATTATGGTGTTGAGATCAATCCAATTTCTGTGGAGAATATTGGGATCGAGAGCATTAAAAACATATGTAAAGAATATTGTATTTTTTTACAAAATATATTTTCCAATTAAAAAGTTAGTAAATTCTATACGGGTCTTTTTTGTTTATAATAAGTCATAAAAGGAGCATTACTGCTTCTTTTATTTAGACGCTAAGTAGGTAAAATTGTGTCAGAGTCATTCATTCCCCTGATAATCGGTACGATTAAAAGAATCAGTTTAAACTTCCACTAAGAACTGCGAGGTATACAAACTTGGAAAAGAAATTTGGGTGCATAAAATAGAAATATGAGGATCTCTTTATCTATTTTAATAGGTGTGAATAATTTTTTTGCTGTTTAAAACAAAGTTATATAATCGTGTCAGACGTCGTTTTTTCATATCTGTATTTTCACTAACTTATTTTGTTAATATTGATTTTTATTGTTATATATTAAGGAACATCGTCTCCATAATTCAAAATATTATTAATAACAATATTTTCATATTTCTTGTCGAGGTAAATATTTTAAAAGTAATACAAGGTTAACGCCATTATTTTCCTGTATAGTTGAACTATCAAACATTCCACACGACGGGAATAGTTAATGGTATTTGGAAATTAGTTAATCCTTTCTTTTAAAAACCCATATCCTTAGCACTATTTATTTGCACTTACATCATATTGAATGAATTACGTTTGATAAATCAGCTATACGTAATGAGATTCTACGCCAGAAACAATTAACGTGACACTAAACATATAAATGTAAATAGGGAAATTAGAAGTTTGTATTTGATAAATGCAACATGAAAACCTGCGTTGATGGAATTAATGACCAATTTATTTTTTACTATAATTTAATGATGATTTATAACCAAACTAACTGATGGAGTTCGATAGCAAAATACATTTAAAAAAATTTCGTTAGTATTATTTGAACAAAAATATTTCATAAATTCCAATGAGAATTTTTCGCTAAATAGTACAAGTAGTAATTAAAAACAACATTTTTTTACTTTAAAATTGTCTTTGCATTGTAATTTTAATTCTGCAAAAATTAAACCGATAGCCAGATTTATGTTAATTTTATGTAAACAAAATTTCTCATTATGCACAATTATTTCAATGAATAGTTTACGTTAACCAATAATAATAAAATATGTTGAAATGGAAATATTATTTTATTAAATAAATTAATAAATAAACAGATATTGTACCGATATTTTATATATGAATTTAAAAATAATACTGAGTTTAAATATTTGCATATTTCAAGATTTGGTGCAGAAATGTTCATTGTACATTTGAAAAATTGTAAATATTTAAATGAAACATTAAGCGTAGGCGCTTTGAAAACAAATAAACTAGATCTAGTCTGGGGCCCGAGATCATTTGATCTGATTTTATGTCTAATTACAGATATATTCAGCTATATTGATAATCGTATTAAGATATATTTTTCTTATAATCTGAAAACAATGTTTCCATAATTGGTAATAATATTAAAATGAAGATAATATGAGATTCTTGGATCTTTAATTATTAAAAATGTCATTAAGTTAAAAACACCGTGATTTTTTTGGAAACGAGCAGTTTTACATAATTTATATGTTTATTTATAATATGATATTATTATTGATAAATATAATGTAGGATCAATTTGAACACGAATTTACAACTGAATACTCTTTTAATTGAAAATCAGTCTACGTAAGAATTAACAATCAATACAAACACACAAACAATATTTATAGAAATTGTGTATGACATAAGAACTATATATATTTAGTAATTTGTGAATGATATAAAAGTCATGCATGCACCCTTGATATATTTATATTCATTATATAATCATGTATCTTATATTATTATTATTATTATTATTATTATTATTATTATTATTATTACTATTATTTTATTTTTTAATATCAGCGTAGATACATTTTCTTCAATTAATAATATATATATATATGTGGAAAATATGTACTATGATTATTTTAGTATAAATATTTTTTTTCGAAATTAATTACTTTAACAAAATATTTTGTGCAATTAAATAAAAGATTCAATTGTGATGAAGAACATTTATATATATATAAGATTCTTCTTCTGAGTGCATGTTGATAACGGTAATCAAAGTTATCATTTGAATGTATCTTTACTTTATCCCTAACGTTCACGAGACCGAGAAGGTCATAAACTAATAAGGCTTGAATGTCTTTATGAAAGAGAAGTCTTGAGCACTGTATTTACAGTAACGAAAAATGAAAATCCCTTGATACGCATAATCTACTGTTATAAATAGGCTGAAAATAAAATTTCTTTGCATAATGCAAGAAAATATGTAATATAGATTTTGATTTTTAATACGCAAGACTATCTAAAAATTAATCATATTGTGAAAAAAATGTGATTATTTAACTCTTCAAGATTCTTAAAGAAATATTTTTCATGAAATTAATGAGCAACCATTCTTTAAAATATACAAACTATTAAATAAGAAAGGGATTGCAGTCAAGAATTAATATAAGTTAGATTCCGTTTTTTTTATGTTTTAGTAAAGTGCATTATAAGCTATTACGCAATTACTTAATATAGAGTCCAATCCCTTCCATTATTAATTATAGCTTCATATTTTTCGCTCATTCTTTCAATCATATTTTCCTATGGATTCAACACGGTAAGCTTTCTACACGTGATAAAACAATGAACGACGAAAATGTTTATTGTCATATAAAATTGTAATAAATATGAATGTGATAGAAGTCACAATAGTATCTGTTTGAATATAGCTTATACTAAATTATAAACAGCAATCATTTAATAAAACTGTTATTTATGTAGGTAATTTTCAAATATTAAGTGAATGTGTAATAACTTTATAAATCGGAAACCTGTTAAATTAAGAATAATTATGATAGAAAAAAATGTAGTAAGAATTCAAAGATTATCATAGATACAATTGAATTAGATTTAATAGTAACTCAAGTAGGAATTAACTATCAGCGTAGCACTGATTCAGTATCGAAAACAGTACACTTAATTAATACTGATTTAGTATCGATAGTCTGTACTGCATGGTGCCCGTTGACTACAGATTCTACCCGACGCTTCAACGTATTATATCATGTTTATCGATTCATTAAGGAAAATTAGTATCAGGCGATAGCCTATACTAATATAATTTCGGTAAAAATTTGCTTACATCAAAATAAAAAAAAGGATTTAAATATTTTTAAAATCGTTGTATGTTTTACTTCTAAACTTATTGTTGTACGCTTTACTTATCATTTTATATGTAATTGATATCTCACGTAACTTTATTTTAATTAAAAGAATAAATGACAAGATTCATAAACAATATTATATTACATTTACAATAATTAGATTAAATTTATTCAACGAAAAAATCTCTAAAAGATGACGAAGACATGAAACCTGTAAATCGCAGAATCAAATTTCTGTATTTAACCAGTACTGGTTAAATATTATTTTTGTAAGACTTTGTCGAATACACAAGTTACAATTCGACGGATTATTTTAAAAGACTTAGTAATATATTATATAAAATGACAAAATTGGATTTTTTAAAGATATATTACACGATAAATCTTTATTAGGTAAATTTGTTTGGAAATAAAAGCAACAAAATTAAATGAACATTTAAAAACTGAGTTCGTGTGACAGTATTTTGTTTGAAAATGACAATTAAAAAGTAAAAATCAGATAATATGATCCACTACGAGAAATTGCAATTAACAGTACTGCCGTAATAACGAAATAATACAAACTTAGTCTAGGTTCGATATAGAATGCCTGTACTGCGAAATAGTAATTTGTCAATATTAGAGTAATACCAAAATAATACTGGGTCAGTATTGATTCGATACAGAATTTCGATTCGCGTTTTATGGTACTTAATTCGTACTCGGTCATAGTTCATTACCGAAATATTACCGGAAATTCCTAATTTGTAATAATTTTAACAAAAAAAGGAGATAATTTATAAATTGTATTATTAAAAATATTGTGATCTTCAATTTAAATAATGCAGCATCTCATTGATTTTTTTATTTTTAAAATATTAATGACTAAAGAGAATCATTTTATAAATATAAATATACATTATAACATTAAATTGAAATAACAGTGGCTTTACAAATTTTCTCATTATTGTTTTTTCCTTAACATTGCAACTTTTATTTAAATTAGCGATATGCCATTATTTGCGTTACATGTAATCAATTTTTGGCTTTTTTTTAATCGTCTTTAAATTACATGAATAATTCTTTGAGCAATAAAAAGAACAAATGCGTTTTTAACAAAATTGAATAAATTATTGTAGAATAACTGACAACCCTTTTCTAATATTTCAGTTTAAATAAAACTAGCTGCTTTTATTAATATGCACTCCAGCTTATTATCTAAGAATTAATTCATTAGTTGTTCAATGTTAAAAATTTCACAAATATAGCCATCTTTGAACTCATCTTAAGATTCTTTTTTAATCCTGAATTATAAATACAAATAAAACCTAACAATTTATCATGATAATATTAGTTGTTTTGTTTTGTACTGCTACTATTAAGCAAACTAATATCATTTTTTTAAATGCATATTCATAAAAAAATTGTGTATTTTGTGGTATTTAATAAGTATAATAATATTTAACATAATATTTGAGAAATGTTTGTGTCATTTAAATAAAAAATACTTATGTAATGAAATTGTTCAAATATTATCTTCCTTACTTATACTAAGAAAACATTCTGTGATTTCTATACTATAGTATTTTAGTTAATTTTGGCAGTATATTAAATAAAATAAAATTATTCATTTTTATAACAAGTTTCATAAAAACTGGGCATAAGTTTTAGCTAGAATAGTCCAATTATTTTATCAGTGTTTATAACAGAATAATGTATTAATTATTTAATAAAGATATTAATATGAAATTGCGAGGTTTAGAGTATCGGTTGAGAAATGAGTAGAGCTGAAGTCGATAATTGAATGTTTAAATATATTTAACCCTTCAGCTCCCAAGTCAATATGACATACTGACCTACGTTCCAGCATCGCTGGTCTAAGTCAATATGAGATACCG
>JABFOX010001179.1:0-13597 GCA_022817665.1 Axea sp. ZL-2020
TAAAACGGAAAGGGCAAAAGACAAAACCAGAAAATAAAAACAAACCGGCCGATGATGGGGGGGCAACATATTCGGTGCCTTAAAGGATCTGTTCACGCGGCGTAGTTATCTGCATAATTAGTTACGAGACGAAGAATAAGGCGACTCAATTCGTACCTCGGGCCCGAACTCAACTAGTCAGATATTGAATCTCGATCGGGACGCATTTTTTCTCTCTTAAAGGACAACGACGAAGCACAAACGTGCCGGGAGAAAAAGATACATCTTGGGGAAAGAAGACACCAGAGATGCAAAATCGGGCCCCGTTCTCAGGTCCCCTTTGTGCTATCGTCCATCTGTGTGTTTTAATTCACAGTTCACCACAACCTCCGACGTCTCTTGTTGCTGATTTCGTTGATGCTGCGCGCTCGGAATCTCAAATAAGCAAGAAAAGATGAGACGTTTTTCACAAATTAACCTCCGAGTTAAAAACCAAAGTTTTAATAAATATTTTTCAAACGTGAAATATTAATCATATTCGACAAAAATTATCTGTCGGTCAACCCCGAAAAGAATTTATTTGATATTAAAATTAACGACTGTAAAAAAAACAAAAGAACATAAAAAAAAACACCAGGTTGAACGTAGAAATATTGTAAAAATAACGCTATTATACAAAAAGTGTCGCATTACACATATTTGAATAATATTATATTCTTACTTCGACCAATCATAAATATACAAATCACAATTTATATTAATACTCATAAAGAAAATACTTTATATACATCGTCATTTTTTCATTTGCATTTTTTCATGTGCCATGTTAATTGCAATCGTGTGCAATGTTAATTGCAATCATTTGCAATTTTTTCACACAAATCCATTATTTTAATAAACTTAATACATGTGATAATGCCTTTTTCTATGGAAGGTTAATTAAAGTATCACTTAAAAACTATGAAATATTATCTAATAATTATCGGATTTAATAAAATGCAGACCCAATATACAGAACTGGATCAGATTTCTGATAGTAATGCAGATTAAATTATCAAGTTATTCATGCATTAAAATAATTCACTGTTTGTTTAACCGCGCTATGTAGAATTGATAATATATGTTGAATGCGTACATAAAAATTTTAACCAAGAAATGCATCTCGATAATATATTCCACAATGGAAAAGGATATTTCAATACATCAAGTTTGCGCACAAATGAGTAAATTTATATAAGATTGCTTCTTAAATAGTGACACTATTATCATTGTATTATAATTTAAAATCCAATTGGTCGGATACACAATATTCAATATTTACTGTATTCATTTATGGATATAAATTATAGCATAAAAAATAATGATCGTTAATATAAAAAATCTATATTAAATTTTTTATTATTTCAAAAAAAAAAATAATAATAAATAAATAAATAAATAAATACGTATGCGTAAACTAAAAACAAGAATGATTAAAAATTAATTAATTTAAACTTTTTAATAAAATGTGGGCGTGTACATTTCGAGTATATATTACGTATTTTTCTAAAAATATGCTAAATTATACATGTTTAATATTTATACTATAAGTATACATTTTAAATTTGAAAATCAGAATACATTCTATTATATATTCATTATAAAGTAAAAATTAATATAAATCAATATAAACTCATTTTATGTTGTGCACAAAGATGGCACACTCCTCATTGATAAAAAATACATTGAAATAAAAATAAAATTCACGCACTACATGTGAAATGATCTTATTCTTTTGCATCTAATGAAATTGCTTCGAAAACACGATAAAATAAAAGACAGAAGTTGAAACATTATTTTTAATACTACGAACTTACTGTTTTCAACTCAAACACAGACATCAATAAATATCTTATTTCAGGTGCTCTGTTTCTTACTTATAAATATTAATTGTCTTTCCAAAACTAGAAGTATAACTAATGACGTTCTGGCATAGAGATTTATAATAAATATTAATGCACCGGATAATTTTTATTGTCAAAATTACACAAAATTGTTATGCGATTTGTATTTGCAAATTATTATGCAAGATATCTTCGAAAAACAGATAATAATTCAATAAATTAATCAATACTTGTATAACACGCATCAAGACTTAAAAATAAATGTATCTATATACTCGTATTATTAAATTTATATATTTAACTTGAATAATTATAACTTAACGTCGAGAGAAATTATTAAATTAATAATTTGTTAATTAAAAATACAACATTTTGTAATATATTTATTACATATTTATTATTTATATATTTGATATAAAATAAAAGGAATTAAATATAATTTAGGAAGTTGTTCACCATTCATGTATTCTGGTATTAAAAGTAATCTACTTACAGGCGTATATCATTCAAATGTTACATTTGTTTACGTTTTATAATCGTAGTTTAATTAATCACAATGATTTCATTATCGTGAAATTTTAAATTATTGTTTTATAATAATTGAATTTTAACATAGAATTTTATACTATGATTAAAAACAACTTGCATTATTTTTAGTAATAAGTATATTTAAGAAATCATAATTAATTTATTAATTATTATAAATTAACTCACGTATTAGTTAATTGAATAAATTTGCAATATTTAAACTTATACACTAAAATCAAATATTTAACTAAAACGCATAATAAATAATGAAGTAGTACATCAGTTTTGAAAAATAGCATGAAGAATAGCATAAATTTAATATGAAACGTAATATGAAAATGAAGCATTGAAAACGCTTAATTTATATAAATAATAAAAAAATTGCGTTATACGACACCCCATTTTACTCCGTAATGTTCCTACATGTCATATAATTTATTGAACTTTCTCACTTTATGACTAACATTACATTTATCTTAATTCTATACTAATTTGCTTACATTAATTGCTTTTAGAACATTCATTATAGTAATAAATTTGCTTTATAATCTGTATAACTATACATATACAGAGGAAAGAAAAATAATAAAATACATATAATACGAATGGTGTATTTTCCGTGTAAAAACTATTGAAATGTAGAAAACGGACCGATTGCATCTTTTTATACTATTTTTATCATGAATGAAAAAGTGACAATTTTATTTAGCTTTTTTCTGTCTACGCGTTTTACGTCATGAAACATAATCGAACGTCTACTTGTATTTTGTGCACTTTATTTTATTGTACGTCGGAACGTTAATTGAATAGTTTGGAATAAAACAAATTTATGTAATCCTGAGATTTACAAATTAACAACTTTATCATTAAATAAATCATGTGCTCATGAAACGTTCATAAATATGATTCACTGCTGTAGCAAAAGTATTGTCGATTGTTTATAATTATTTTAACTTTATTGTATGCTTATGATGAAATGTAATTAATAATAATTGCAATTTAGTTTTATTCAAGGATTTCTTAGTAGTTCATCGTGAAATGAAATTTTTTGTTTTGTTTTTTTTTGCAGATTTATATTCTGACTGAATGCAATTGTTCAATTTAATTCGATAATGTATTTTTCGAATGACTCGTTTAATCAAAAATTATAATAACGCAATGTTACCATTTACCGCTATTAAATGGAGAGCAAAAGGGTAAGAAATTTCAAGATAGATTTTCCCTTGATCTGCTGGTGGTAAGTGATATCTTTCCCCTGTTATAACTTTCTTTCTATTTTTTATTGTAGTGGCGTGGGGAATGCATTTGGAATCATTAAATAAACTCATTCAAGACGAACAATTTGCATTCTAATGTATAAAATATAATAAATATACTTCCATATTATGCAAAAGTTAAATTTGAAAATTTAATTCACAATGAAAATAGAATTGTGAATAACTGTACTTTTAATGAAAACATTTAACGTAATGCAAATAATATTTGCTACAGCTGTCTTTATGATTAAAACTCAAAAGGCTGAATAACTCGTGTGATAATATAAATAAATAACACACATTTTTATGTACGCATAATTTTAATTTGCATTATTTCTAAAATAATAAATAATGTAACATGAATGCATTAATAATGGTGCATGATATATTTTCGTATTATGAGGGTCATTTAATTTCACTAAAAAATGTCTATGAGTTACAATATAAATGTTTACGATTATGTCTTCGTTTATGTATTCTGAAAATTAATACAATATAAATTGACCGCATATATTAATATTAATTATATAGTTTATCGAAGCTGTTAAATGAATATGAACACTAGCAATATGTGTATATGTAATTAGCTTAAGTACGATTCATTTATGATTCTTGTATACTTTCTTATTCTCTAAACATACGTGATATAATGAATGACACACACTATACATGTTCTTATTAGTGTAAATCAAAGAATTGTATATATAATGTAAAAAACTACGCAAAATATATAAATCATTACTGTTGAGCATGCATACAGGATTGTTCTTTAAAAAAACAATGAAAGAAATAAAGTTTTCTTGAAGAAAAGATATGACGTTTTATTTACTTGAAATCAATAATAAAGAAAAATAACCGAGCTTTTAAATTTCATTATGCTGTACATGAATACACTATTTTTTTACAATAATGCCTATGCAAACTTTATTTATTTTATTGTACATTTTAAAATATTTAATTATAAACATATGAATATATGAATATATATGCATATATTGTATTTTACTCAAGTAATGCATTTTTTGGCACAATATTATTCAAGTAATAAAAAATATTACAATTATTGGCCAATGTTAAATAAATTATTACAAAAATTGGTATAAAGAAAGTATATAGTACTTTAACGTTAATTCTTTCTTAAATAATAAAACTCAATTCATTGGTTATAAATATAATCCACAAAATAACAAGTTGATCGATTAAGCTATTGTTATGCAGTGGATATAAGAATGCAGTGTTAATCAGCTTTATTATTGCAGTTGAAATAAATAAAAGTGCATCGCAATTTTATCGTATAAATAAGAGACATTTTCCGCGAAAAAGTACAGTCTTCCAAATTCAAACTCTTAAAGTTTTATTTTATTAAAGAACAGTCATTTTCATAACTCGCAATTAAAATGATCATTCAATTAGTATCAATTTTATCCTTATTCGCCTACGCAAGTGGTTCGGTAAGTTCTAACGAATGATTATTAGATTTTGCTTCAATATTTTAAAGTAATACACTGTTTAGAAATTAAATATACAGACATTTAATTAAATGAAATCGTTTTCAGAAATTTACATTAGTTATTTTATTGAAGAGTTTTTTTCTTAAATTTCCCTTGTGCTTACGCATTTGACAATTAAAGTTTATTTTATTTCATAGTACATTACTGCAATGACTTAATTACTGCGAACAATATTTCAAAATTAATAAAGTACTTTGTAATAACAATAAGAATGTAATTATTTTCCTTTAAATTGAAGCCTGCACCTGAACCTTTACCAGTACCTACTCATATAGGTCGTTCAGGATCTACAGAAATTATATCCGTGAGTACTATTGTATCATTATGTATTATATTATATTATATGTATACATTATATTACCATATAAATTAGTTTCATAATCATTAATAAATAATATCATATGGGTTTATAGTTTTGCATTCAAAAGTTATACCTATACGTAAAGTACCAAGATGTGAAATAAAAAATATTAAATTAAACTTTTTGGTATATTCTTGAAAATGTTTGATATCAACATTTTTAATATTTCTAGCATAACCACAGAATTGCTTTTTGGGGAGGATATGAGATTGTGTAAACTAAAACTTTTACTGAAACTAATGATTTTTATAATGTATAGTAATACGTTTTTATAACGTACAAAGTAACCTAATTAAATGCATCAAATTAATTATCATTTGTATTAAAGTTTTAAAAGTATTATAATAATAATAGACTTCAATAAAACGTTACCATAAATTAACAGAAACATTGCATTATTATAAAATTAGTGAACTTGTGTATCAGGTTAAAAACTAATTTATCGTGCCCACCGATTTATGAATTGGAACATTGGTAAATAATATATTTTTCGATAAATAACTTTAATAACATTATGTACAGAAACGTACATCTTCGTATCGAAAGTATCCCACGAGCAAGCACCTACGCATTCGTGTGAATTATTAAAGGTAGCAAATATTAAAACCACTACTGATAATTTAATAGTGAGTGCATAAAATGAAAAATATTACTCTATTCTCGTACCGAAGGCAATTTATTTGCTATAAATTTAGCACATATGTTAATATTTCGTTACAATTCCTTTCAGGATACAATCGAGAACACAGAAACAATAATAGATTTAAATATTTAATTATGTTTCTTATCACATTTTCCTAATTCATGTTACTGTCAATTTTTAGAGAGTGTCCAGTCTTCTTTACGTCAACGTAGCACTCGGCATTGGCAACCTCCTTGGTATTAGAGAATTTCTTTCAATTTTCACATCGGTGGTAAAAATCTGTTACATTATAATGTTAATTATTTTTTTAATCTATATAATTATAATGCAACCTACAAAAATTTTTTTCAGAATATACAAGCCGGGCTACAGGCAGGATTGGATATTCAAAACCTTATAACTCTTGAAATTCTTATTTCTTATCTCGAAACTTTGAGGGTACGAAAGTGCATTTATAGACAAACATTTTGAATATTCACTTGTAAAACAAAAATAAAACATTTTTCTAGGGTATTTCTGGAGGTTATCTCGTCTGTTTAGATTTAGAAGTGAATATTATACGCTTGTTGTCCATCGACACAATCATTTCTAGTTGCAGACAAAGAAATGTAAGAAACCTTAACCATGCAGAACAATTATAAACAAGATAATTTACATTCTGATTGTACAATACTTTAATTTTTTAGAGATTCACTTCTGGTTTACTCATTTTGGCTCTTAACTTTGATTTCGGAAGGTTACTGAATTTAAATAGTTTAATCGGTTCATCGGTAAGCAAATTTTACATTTCACAATAATTATTAACACAATTATTGTAATTTCGATTCTGAGTCTTGTTTCATTTTATTTATAGACTTGCGCTAATGCTATTACTTCCAGCATTTCAATCGGACAACTTATTGAATTTGGACTAGGAAAAGGCCAATCGGTACGATGCGTGTTAATGAGTATTTTTTGGTATAAATGTTTACTTGATTGAAATATTGTATTGCACATCATTATTTTATATTTTCAGTCATGTGGATCATGTGG
Organism: Axea sp. ZL-2020; assembly: GCA_022817665.1. Taxonomy (NCBI): domain Eukaryota; kingdom Metazoa; phylum Arthropoda; class Insecta; order Hymenoptera; family Scelionidae; genus Axea; species Axea sp. ZL-2020. The sequence goes on from JABFOX010001179.1 coordinate 7,194, forward strand.
CACGACGATCTGTCTACCTAGAATTATTATTCTTGAAACTACAGTTTGTCGTACCGTAAGCCCTTTCTTTCATATTATAATATAATTCACATTAATTGTATAATCTCATGTATTAATTTAAAACTTATTCATTGATTCAAATATTCAACAGAGATTCCCTATCGACTGGTGGCTGGGTCTTGGCAGTTACAGAAGACCTAATATTTGCCCTATCTGTTCATAAAATGTGAAAAATAACGTGAGTATAAAACCTTCGTTTTTATGCAATCTATTTTATGGCTTATATAATTCTAGTACTGAAAATTGTATGTGTTAATGCAATAAATAATTATTATTGTTGTAGATCAAATTACTCAGTGTCGTAGAAGAATGTTGACTTACTGGAAAACATAAACTAATCTATAAAGTGATTTGTTAATTTTCGTGTTATCATATCAAATCATTAAAATGTATATTTCCGAATTAATAAAAGCACTATTTCAAAATATTATTTGACGGACTAATTGCATAAATTTATAATTAACTTCCAAACCTTTTTTTACATTTATTTGCATTAATTTCACATTGTTTCTTTCACTGCCGTTCAGTGTTCTTTTTTAATTTATGATGACTAAATATTAGTTTGCAATGAGACTATTAATTAAGCACATCTAACTGATTAGAAATATCACTGATAGTATCTGAAAAATTGTTTTAATTAATTAAATTATAATTGAATGCATTATTTATAAGACCCCATGATGATACTTTTACAGAAATTATTTGAATTAATGAGAGAAATTTGTTTTAATGCAGTAATTAATTTTTATTGCTACGTTACTAAGATTATGACTTCAACAATTAAAGACTATGACATGTGTAGAAATGAACGTAATCAATCACTTTCCCGTACAGTAATAACTTACTGAATGAACAGGCGGTATTGATGTTTGATCAAGGCCGCGGATCAGTTTTTCAACATTATTAACATTTTTCTAGTTTTTATTTGCCAATTGCACTGACAAAAATTTATACGATTTCTTTGTGCGAACGCACAGAAAATATTGCAAATATCTATTAAGGCTTTCCATTTTCTCACAAAATCATAAATGGTTTAGCCGTGATACTTATTGCGGAATATTAAACTTGATTATACAATCAAATACAATGAAGTAATAATTACAATGACATTTCAACTGAATAATGAGCATTGTAACTTGTTTCTCTTATTTATCTACCCAGTGTTCTTCACTCGCATTACGACGGAATAAAAAATCAATGAGAATTAATTAATACATTACTCTAAACATTTTGAAATTGGAAAAATTTAATAAATGCAAGAGTAAATTCTCCTATTAAATAACAATATTTATTGCCATTCAGAACTATGAATATTGTATGTCAAACGTGTCCGTAAGGAAATTGAAATGTCAAAACGCGTGTAATGCCATTAATAATCATTAATAAATCAATTATTAATATTTCGATATTACGTACCATTGGTATAAAATTATGCAGAGACAGTCATATTAATTTGAATTTTTTGCGAATCAAAAGTGCTTCGTGAAAGATTCAATTCTTACATTACAAACACATTAAAATTATTCGCAATGAAAAATTCCAAGTTTTTTATCACTTAAAATTAGTCATAATTTAGATTTGTTGACTTATGCATGATCGTTCACGTAAACGTAAATATATCCGGCCTCCGAGCCGTATATACACTTGTTGTAAAGTCTACATGTAAATATCGAGGTCGAGCAATCACCAGTTTAATGGCGTGGCACTCCTGTTGAGCACCTGTCGCCAAAAGCAGTGTCTAACCCTTCGCGTCCCAGCAAGATTCAATCTTATTCACGGCTTCCATGCGTAAGTCCTTGTTGCAACAACTTTCATTTCCATGAATTTTACAAATTCATGTCCGGTCATCAAAATTACTGCTCGGTTCGATAAAATCAAACTGATTAATAATAATATAACAGTATTTATATGCATTGTTAATCGCTCTTGATAAAAAAATGCGATAATTAAAATTAATTGATCCACGGTGAATTGTCTTTCAGAGAAATCAGGAAACACACCCTGATAAAGAAGAAGAATGTCACTTGAATATACTCAATACAGTTTCAATTATTCTTACTATCCACCCACGAAAATTCTAATTATTCTTATCAATTGCTTTGCGATACAGACACTAATGCACATGTTTTTGAACATAAAATTCGCCTCGCAAAGTATGCTTTGCAGCGACATAAATTCAATTTCAATTGGTTTTTAACAAACGTATCGAAGTGTTATCGAAGTTGTAAATTGCCGAATACAAAATCAGAAGAACTTGTTTCGTTAAATGTAAAAATTGCGATCGATGCATGTTCAAGGAATAAAATAATTGCGCTGGCCGAAATTTTTCTCGAATAAAGTCCAAGATGAGTCATTCGTCGTCCAATTTGAATGCTCACGTGACAGATCGATGCATTAGCAAAGCGATAGTTTATCGCAATCGTCTTATTCTTTTCACACGACCTCGAGTCGCGCACTTTATACGCCGACATAATCCGATCCTTTGCAAATTGAGAAAGAAACGGGCAAATGACGTCAAAGCAGAAGATATCAGACGAGTCTTGAGTTTTTATCGGGAGCAACGACTTAATTAGGATTGCGAGAGTGTCACCGTGACCATATCAACCGATAAAGAGCCGCGGCACGTATTCGGACGACGGTGGATGATCGATGCAGCTGAGTCAAACGTCGGTCCCGCAATTGACACGTTCTCGAAAATGAGAAGACGAATGAGTTGCATTAAAGTGTCCCTATTGGGATAATTAATTGGAATAATTCCAAATAGTTGAGAGGCGTTTTGAAAAACGCGCCTGAATACGCGACGCGTACGAGTGTGCAGAACGAAATTCATGAAAAAGAAAAAAGGAGAGAAAAAAAAAAGAAGAAAAAAAAACAGAGGAAAGAAACATTGATGTACATTTATTGTTACATCTGGTAACTCACTTTATTGAAGGTCTTTTTGTTCGGAAGCACAGTTAGCCCACTTCGACTAATTTAACACAAAAGCATAAAGTAATAGAATTAAGGGCAGCGATAAAATAAGAGAATTTATTCAAGTTATGAAACGGGTAAAAAATTATTGAGCCGCGCAAAAACGTGAAAGACTTTCGGTAGCTGATGGAAATCGAGAGGAACGAATGTTTCATGAGCCTCCTCTTTCGCAACGCTTATTACCAAAGACTGCTTACATTCACGCGCGAACATAAAAAGCCGTCGGTGAAACATTAAAGGCGATGTCGATTTAAAAAGCACGGGAATAACCACGTGGAGGATGCGTGAAATTTGTAAAGGGAACGAATGTGGGTGCGCCTGATAACAACCTGCAATTCCTTCGCGCAATTCGACCGATGCGTTTTCAATGGGCGACGACCGTCGTTGTTTCCGAATCACGAAACGCGGCTCTGAGTACACCGGGTGTCCCGAAAAAAAGTTCACCGAGCGTCTCGTAATTCTCGACCAAAAAGAAACGCGGATGGTTTACAGATGTGTAGTCCAACGTACGAACACGTGTAACAGCGAGTGAAAGGTCCGCGATATCTCGTTGGGAGATGTTTGCATTAGCGTGCGCCTTGTGTACACTGGCTAGATCGACTAGCATAACCACCTACCAATTTCACATCGCGCATGTCTACGCAATAACGTACGGCTCCGTTCGATAATTTAATGACTTTATCGTCGATCGAGCAAACCTGTTTCCGCAGATGCGTTCCGGCCGAACGCTGCTCCTCCGGACACGGCGACATTTTTCATCCTCTATAATAAGATCTAATTTTTTCGTCTTTAGATTGTAGAAGCTCCACCTCTCTCTCCTACCCCTCTTCCCCGTTCTCGTATATTTACGACAACGCGGAAATCGCGCGAACACATTTCCGGTTCCGACGGTTTCATCGTGATTCATACAAACAGCTAATACCGTTTGTGAAAAAACATCCCGTTTTGAAATTGGAACAACTCAAACACCATATACCGCCATTAGCGGTACTCCGATTAATTGCCTATCGCAACTCGATTGGCAACGGTGATTGATAATAGGCGAGCGGATAGGAGTAATTAAATCGTGAAAATGACCGGGAAGTTGCGGATCATGGTTTAACTGAAGTAACGCACGCTGACGGTGAAATTGCGTCGGCTCCGTAGAATCCACTGGCTTCTTTAGCCGAGGCAAGATATGAGACATTGGTATGGCGCAGGTACAGTGCGCGGCAGAAAAACTAGAGCTGACATCTTAACGGCCAACAAGAACTGGACTTTATTGACCGTAAATGCAGCAATCTCTCCAAGCAGCCGGTCTTGTGCCGTAGACTCCGCTAGAATTCCACCCCAATGCATTACAGCTCTCGTTTCCGAAGAGAATCGTTAAAGGCGAATTAAGTCTCGGAAAAGTGCAAGTAAATCTACTTAAGGACCAGTTGATCAGTACGGAAATAAAAATTTATTGCCACCGCAGAGCTCAAATACGAAGAATATAATAAAAATATAGATTTTAAGTGCTTCGGCGGAAAAAAATCCTTCAGTTTCTTCAGTTTTGCCAAAGTTAACTCATAAATTTCAAATTCCGGCAAAGCACAATTTCGGATGATTCTCGCGAATTGAGCGTGTTTACATTTATAAAACTTGGAGTCGCTCCAAGTTGAACTTTTATGGAATTCTGACCCTGTCATAAAAAATCCCGGTTATAAAAACCAATAAAATTGTAGTAAATAGTTAAAAAGGATGTTAAGAAGCGTAATTTGAATTTGTATCTTGTACACTAAGCAGACTGCATGGACCGTTTTATTGCGATAAGAGCGAGTCGGTAAAATAATAAAATTTTGCCGAATTTTTGTTGGCTCGTTTGCGTCGCAAATTATACGCATTGTTAAGTTAGCGAACTAACGATCCCAACTGTCTTCTTCTTTGTAGCCGTCCTAAATTTTGTTGAAACAAGCCATTTCTTTCTTCCCTCTTTTTTTCATATAATCAGTATTATAAACCAATTCTACACAGTGAAACAAGAAATAATTACAATTTGTTAAAGCCACCGAGTGCGTTTTTCAATAAACCGTATATAATTCATAGATTCTAGCCCAAGCATTATGAAAACTCAACTAACCACGACTCGCTATTTCTTCTTTCTCATGCGGTTTTGTGTCGCATAAACTTCAAGTGTATCTTCGGTTAACCTCGACGTATATGATTTTTCTTCCAAATGTATCTGATCTTTAACTCGAATAAAAATGAAGACGAAAATGTACTGATAAATCAGTAAAGAGAAGTAGGAAAACCCAGTTTTGTATACTCTGATAGCTACAAGTTTATTCATTCGAGTTATCGTTCGTTTAACATAGAGCTGCTTTTGATTCAAACTCCATTAATATTGCTTGAATATTGACTACCGATGCAATATAGGAACAATTTAGAAGTTGGAATAATAATAAAGCACTAGCTTGTATCTCTTAACATTAACTAAGCAGTGTTCAAAGTTCAGAAAAAAGTTCAAATCTCTCCAAAATCTGACTTTTTTCGATTAAATCACATGTACTGATTTAAATCGTGTAATAATTATAATTTTGCCATTACAATTCAAAATTCATTACTTATCGAGAAAAATAAAGCAGAAACAAATCTGTCAAAAATTAATCGCTGAACAATCAATTACACGCATAGCAATTTTGTGTCGATGACTGTTCAATAATAAATTATATGGATCAACTAATGAGCCATAGTCCAAACAATATTATCATTCTAGTACTGATTCTATTCAATAAAATAAATAGATCGGTGCAATTTTAAATTTAAGATTGCCAGTTCTGATACAACTGACACCGGTACTTGGCCAATATTCAATCGTATGTTAATGTCTGTATGAGAATAAAATACAGTTTACAAATGCCATTGTTTGATTTTTAATGTACTTTGCATTAATGAGAATTTTTTAGATAATTTTATTCGTTTGTTAAGTTGCTAGCAATTTAAAATTAATACATTTATATATTTAAATATGAATTATTATTAATAAGGGGTCTTAAATTATATAATAATACTTTTAACATAAATGAACTTAATAAATATTAAAATAATTATATGATTACAAACGAATTTTAATATAACTTGCACTTACTTAATTTTGTAATACATCTTTTCAGGCTGTTTCAAAATATATAAGTAATAGTAAACGCTTACAATTTTGGCCACTGTATTTCTTATGACATATCGTAATTATGTATGCGTTGTTTTACTTTATCTATGTATAGAAACTCTCACGCGTGTATACTTGCATATCTACACAAGAACCGTTCAATAATTCCTTAAAAAAAAAAAAAAAAAAAAAAAAATTATTTTATGTAATTTTTAGCAAAATAAACAAAATAATAAATAAACATCAA
>JABFOX010001180.1:0-13597 GCA_022817665.1 Axea sp. ZL-2020
GAGGAAAGATTGATGAAATAAGACCGGCGGGAGGGGGGTGAGGACGGGGTAGAATTGCAGGAATTCTTTGAGGCATGTTAATGAGGAAAAGCGGGTGGGTAGCAGACGGCGCAGCGGCTGGGTGGAGCGCCGTTTGTCCAGTCATCGCATATTGGGGCAATTGTTGAGTAGGTGGGAGGGCGAGAGCCTTGCCAGAAGTTGCCGAGGTTGTTGGCGAAACGGGTGTTGCTGGCGATGCTTGCGCGACAGAGTTCGACGCAAGCGCCGCCGCGGCCGGGTTTGACGCTAAAGCCATTAGCCACAAGTCCTGATTACGCAACGCTTGCGCTTGCGCTTGGGCCTGAGCCTGAACCTGAGCTTGGGCTTGAGCTTGGGCCTGAGCTTGGGCCTGTACAAGCGCTTGTATATCCCACAACGGGGGCTGTGCGGCCGCGGTTACCGGCATGGCGACCGCTGATGCACTCGTCACCGGATGGGTCGTTAGCGCATTGGAACTTGGCGTGGTTAACGTACCGGATGAGAGCAGGCCTTTCGCTGAATAATGCGGTATGCCTGTTAGCACAAGGCGCATGTCCTCGCCGCTACACTGGAACACCTCGATATAACGTTGCTTTTTACCAAAGTTCATATATCGGTGGTGGCGTTGAGATGCGCACGCAAACGCTGAAGCCTCACTGTTCATTTGAATAAAAGCTTCACCTGATGGTTGGCCCTGTAACGTTATATATTAATTACAAAATTATTAGTTATAATTTTTAATTATATCATTTTAAAAAAGTTTACTTTTATCAGACACAAAATTATTAGCATAAAAATTTAGTTCAAAATGTAATATAATTACTGTCTGTTAGCATATTTTGAAAAATACTTTTACATATATTTAAACACAAACGGTAAATAAACCCTTATAACATTTTGTACTAAATAAAAGACAAATGGTTAAATATATTTTAAAAATATATTGTGTTATATTTCAATTCATTCTAAAACTTTAACTTGTATTCAAATTCTTTATCACTAAATATACCTTTGATATCAAAAAGTTATTTAGTAGCATTAAAATATTATTAATGCATTAAAATATACAATTTTATATATCATATTTCAAAAACAATTTCTCAAAATAAAATTACAAAATAATTACCTGAGAATTATAAACCATGTGCACTCCCTGATATACAATGTTTTTTGAATGTTCACCAAGGAATTCTAAAATATGTTCTACAAGAGCCTCGTAGGGTAATCCACGAAGGCGAATACAATCTTTGCGAGTTCCTGACATGATGAAGTCTTGACGCCAAAGCGGCGGAATTTTCGGAACAGGTGGTGACACCGGTACCGGCGCCCTTTCAAAATACCAATTCGGATTGATCGCCCTATTTAAAACCTAAACATAATAAAATATATAATAATATTTTCAATTAATAAAGTAAAATTAATTTTAATTAATATTTACCTGCTGAACTTCAGCAATAGTGCTTCTAAATAATTCAATGTATCGATTTCCGATACATTCTCGGTGTTTGCTCAAAGCTTTAGCTGCATCTTCTTCTTTTTCAAAAAGCACGAAAGCATCTCCCGTCGCTCTACCATCAGCTTTTTTAACAAACAACACACCATCTTCACCATCAAATACATGACAAGGTTTTGATCCTGCTAAAAAGAAATCCAGCTAGGGACAGACAAAAACGTAAGTTTTATTATCAATGCCATTTTGAATATTTCATAATTACTAAACTTTGTCAAAAATATAATTTATTCAATTAAAAGTTCTTTATACAAAAACTTTTATTGATTGAAAAAGACACATATAAAAGTAGAATGGAATGAAAATAAATAAAACTAAAGTATTTCACCCTATTTTTGTTTTCCATAAAAGAATAATTAAATCTTGTGTATATATGCAATTACATATAATGTTATTAATTTTGATACAACAATAATCGAAATTACATTGGTTGAACATATATAATAAAAATTATTCGTATATAATAAAAATATATAGTAAGTATAGTACACAATGTAAAAGTTTAAAATGAATAATAATGAAGTATAAACGAGATATCTATTTTCTCTGTAAATAAGATCCATAAATTCAGATGAACTCTTAAGTCAAAATGTCAATAATAAAATCACAAAGTTAGAGTAATTATATATTATTTTAACAAAATAATTTATTTTAAAAAGTAGACTCTCTTAATATTTAGTTGTATATTGAAAAAAGTGTTCGTCAGCTGGGAATAGCGTTTAAACTTTTAATCAATAATAAATAATAAAAAATATATTTTTTAGTAAATCATGTTTTATCAATAAGCAAAAATTGATTTACAGATTATGATTTGTAGAATTATATGTATATACTTTAGTAAAAAGCCCTCCATATCTAAAAAATTAAAAATGTCTAAATCTTGAATATTTCGACCAAAAAAATATTGTAAATTTTCATACAAATTTCTTCTAGTATGAGTTTTATAGTATTAAAACTTTTGAATAATTACAGAGTATAAATAAAAATTCTAATTAAAAACTCTTCTAATTATCTTCTTTTTAGTATATTTAACAGAACCTATTGTTTTTCGATGCAGTAATTTTCGCAACTTTGTCAAAAAATGGTAATAATGCTGTCGTAGATAGTACTAATCAAGCATGCGTAATATTTTTTTTAATACAATTAATGTTCAAGGTGAAGTTAATTCAAAGTACAAAAAACGTGATAATTCCTACATTTACTTGTATTTCACTCGAACTTTACAATTTTGAAAAATAATAGTGAAATTAATTTTAATATTATCATTAAAATTTCGTAGGTAAAAGAGGGTTTTTAATAGATGAAGTGAATATTTTGAAATTTGTGACATTGTGAAAATCAAGAAAACGTTTCTTCGATTAATTAACATCAAATTATTGAAGATATGCAATTAAAAATTGGAAAATATTTATGCTTATTGTTTGTAATAAAAAAAATCTCGAAAAATAAAAACTGAACGAAAATCTAAAAATTATTAAAATATTCATTATAAATTTATTTTTATGTATAATTATAATAATAAAGCAATAATTAATCAAATTTCTTTTTATAGAAAATAAGAATACAATTTGAAATTATTTACTATGGAATTGCTATCATCTGTAAGTGTCAAATATTTTCTTCTCAGTGAATTGTTTGTCAATTTTTAGCACACTATTTTTATTTGTTTGTTATTTTTTTTCACTTTTCATTACATACGAATAATTTAAAAATATTTTATAACACAATTATTATTCTTCTTTATAAGCAATATTTATAAAACTTGTTAATAAAAAACACAATTATCATATAAAAAATCGTGATGATGAATTTTTACGATCCAGGTTAAAATTTATTAAACAAAAAATACATGAAAAATGATAAATTATTGGTACCTTAAACTATCTTAAAATAAATAATAATTGAAAACAATTTCTATATTGTTTATAAGAAAAATACATATAAATTTTGGAATTTTTAATATCAAATAATATGTAACCGTATTTAGACTCAATTATACATAAAAAAAAATAAAAATAAAATTTAACAATTATTAACATAAATTTGTACACTTTTCATATTAAATATATGTTTAACGTACGTAATTTATAATAAATCTTGTTTTAAGGTGTGATTAAATTTAAAGGCTCACAATTATCTATCATGCAAAATGGTTGCAGATAGACATCACACAGTTTCAATACAACATATGTTATTAAATTAGATTTGTTTACATGTAAAAGTAGCATTCTCCTCCAGTACTACGTTAAAGTGGACGTAGCACGTGCAATGAAAATGTATGGTAATTTGATTAGCAAACCATGAAGAAGAATGAAAGTATTTCATTTTAGTATTATTAAAAAAAAATAAAGAAATTCAAAATAAATCAAATAGAAAAGAAGGTGTCGGGTGTGCTTTTAATTTTGAAAAAAGTTACCGTATTCCTGTGGTTTCATTTTAAATAATTAAAAATGGAAACTATTATATATAATAACTTCAAACAGTGTATACATTCATAAATAGTTGCGTGTTTGATTTGTTGCTATAAACAGTTCTTGATACTGTGGTTTTAATCACTGAATTTAATGATATTATGTACAAATATACCGTTTTAAATGCAAAATGACTTTATTACATACAAAACACTTATTCACACCAAGAAAAAATATATTAAATAATGTTGTGTAAATATAAAATAATTATCTTGACATCTTTTTTTTTTTCCTTTCACTAAAAATACTAAGAAAACTTTTCAACAAAGAATTTAAATGTTCAACTATTAAGTTTACCTGTTTGATTGCTAATATTCTGATTAGTAAAGTTTTTGATCGTGAATGTAACATTTTTTGTTTTATTTTTTTTTAATCGAAGTATACTATAGCTTGATCAAAGCAATATCAGCACATATATTTAATTAGAATATTCTATTACAAAGGCAACATCAAATACCTATTGAATATTTCTTTTTCAGGGCCTTATAATTTTCCTACTTAGGATATTTTCAGTAAATCAGATAAACTCATCAAGAAAAAATATATTCTAACTCAATTTTTAACTCAACTTAAAAAGTTCTGTTGCAAATATATATTTAGCAAGTTCTATATTATACTTGATATTCTACAAATAATGATAATATCTTGTTAAATACAACTTTGCTCAATATGAAATACAAATAAAATGAATTTGTTCTTCACTCACAAAATTAACTTTAACATAATGCATTAATTCTATTCATTTTAATAATGCAAAGAAATTAATACTAAAATATCACTTTCCACTTCGCAGTATTTATAATTTGTAGATATAATATAAAATATTTAACATGTGAATGTAGGCATAATTATTATATTCAACATTATTTAGATGTATAAATCAGATACGGTTTCATCAATAAATTACAGAAACTATTAAGCTGAAATAGAAAAAAAGTGCTGAACTCGAAATTGAAATAACTTGATTATTTGCAAAATGTGAATTTATTTGAACACAATTATTTCAGACTAAATTTTATATTAAACACTTTTTTCATTAATTTAATGTATTTTATTCAAATGTTTATTATTAAAAATAATTTTAGTGTTTATATTTTTTGTTTTGCATATTTCAAGTTATTTTCAAAAACTCAAAGAATTTTTTATCTTACATATAATTATTTAAAAAAAATTTTAAAGTAGCTTATGGAGTTGAAACCACCATATTTTTAAATTAATATCCTTAAATTCATTATTTGGATCAATTATTTATATCGATCGATATTATTTTGTATACATTTAATGATTTTTTTATATATATAATAATTTAAGAACAATATTACAAGACTAAATTTGGATTTGCGCATAATACTGTACCTTCTTAAGCACAAATGTATAAAATTCAAATTAATGAATAATATAAATTTTTTTCTAGTAAAAATAGTTATTATATTATTATATAATATATACTATTAGTATGTCAAGTCTTTTTTTTAAATTAATTTCTATAATAATACTAATTAGTTTTATTTGTAACAAATACTTATACATATACTTGTAGCACATTGTTTTTTTTTTCTATTGTATAAAGTTATCGATATATTATTAAGATGTACGTTACATAGACTTACTACTTGTTTAGCCACACAATCATAGGGAAGTCCACGCATCCTAACAATAACCTGAGCTCCTCGCAAAAGAAAACTAAGTGCTTCACCACTGGTACCACCTGCGACTCTTACGAAATCATCACCGGACGCTTTGTACACTTCGATATACCTTGGTCCAATGTGGTGTTTGTGCCTTTTTAATGCCATGTCTCTGTGCTCTTTACTCACAAAACGCACCAATGCTTCGCCAGTACGTCTGCCCATATTGCTCAAACACAAAGCTACACCACCCCTATAAATAATTTAATATTACTCAAATTATATCATTGAAAAGTATCTCAGTTTATATAATATAAATAGTATTATTGAAATACATCTTAATATTTACAGATAAATATATTATGTAATAAATTCATTAAGATATCATCCAATATCGGTTGCTTTTTAACAATATCTACACCAACATCAAAATCTTCAAATATATTTCTTTGAATCGATCTAGAAATTGTTGATTTAATAAACTGTTATGTTATTATATTAGATTATTTATTACTTTAGTTATAGAAGTTGAACTGAATGCAGCTAATCGGTTAATCTTCTACGATTTAGAATAACAAACACGTCAACGATCATTAAAAATATTGCTTATCAAGTTGCAGCTGATCTTGTTGACGGTCGTGATATTTTATCCGTGATCTTAAATAAGGGTTATCTAAATACACGATACGAGAAAAAGGAATGAAAATGCGAACTGCGAATGATTATGATGTTGAAAAGGGTTACCTTTTGGGAAGAGTCTTCAGTAGCGTGCACATAAATTACATTTCTTTTTTAATTTATTTGTTTTGATAAATCGGTGACCATCAAACGTTAGCTAATTTCGTTCAATAGAAAAGTCTGCTTCGTGTAATCAATAATTTTATTTAAAATGAATAAAGAATTCTTAAGCTGTTTACATTTGAGTCATATTGATTAAATTGATTTAAAAATGACCATCTATTTACAAAATTAATAAAATGAAATATTTCACTTCTTTTTCCGTTTACCTTTTGTAAAGATTCAGATATTTCTTTTTGAATAATTAATGCACACTTTCCTGTCAATTACAAACTCTACAAATTTTCATGGATTTAAACTGGCATACGTTTGTTGGCCTTCACTGTGAATTCAATTGTGTACTCACTTTGCAACATTAAGACCTCTGAAAAATTTCGCTATATCCTGATCTGACAATTGCCAAGGAAGACCTCGAACTCTGACCACGCAGTTATTGTCTATTTCCTCATCCTTAGAGCTGTGATACCAAATGCATTGATATTGTTAATTAAAATAATTAAATTCCTCGTTTGTGATGCTACTATTGATGACATGTCGCATACTTACCATATACCAGGCTCAAGGACAAGGTTTACCATTTCTGGACTTTGGAACACGTATCCTAAAACAGAATAAATTTTGTGAATAAACAAAATGGATAGGAAATAATAAGCTTTCATTACGTAATTAGATATAATAGTCATAAAATTCTTTTCTTCATTATTTATTAATTTTTTCAGGGTTACACGAGTTATTTTCAGTGTCACTATGTACACGTTTCATGTTTTTAGAATACCTTTTGTTTGATATTTTAGAATATTTTTAATTATCTAGAAAAAGATTCGCACACTATAACTTTCATTAAATTTATTTTAATTTACAATTTATAAAATTTATTTATTATTAGTTTTATACAATTTGTGATCATTTTGTCCCAATTAGAACGTTACTATTATTTAAATGTAATGTAAAATATAGATAAAAAATATATAATAAAATGTAATTGGTAAGCCCATAATTGAACTGCCTTTCTTTTTCCGTAAGGTGTATCAAAATGTTTTCTGTGGTCATTTAAAAATATCTGTAATTTTTTATTCAGGTAACCTAATTTTTAACTATACATTTTTAATGTTTATCTTAAATGAGCACATATGTTTTAAAAGTATATAATATAATAATTATAATGTATTCATATTTGCACATACATATGTCACGTGCACTGTATACACTGCACGTGGCTGTGTTTCACGGATTATATGCAAACATGATTTTTATACGTTATAATACTGTGTAGGCCATGTAGAAAATAATGTCATAACGAAATATTAAATAAATCCAACATTTCACAATTATATATGTAATTAATAATCTATATTATATAGTGTAGTTGCATTTTTTAAATTTACCTCCTTAAAAGGAACCTCATTTTGTTTTTCATTGTAATTTTGGATGTTGAATTTAAAAGAATTTTATAACATACATACATTGTAGCATATATTATTAATTATATACGTATCTAATCAATATCTAATTTATTTAATATTTCATTCTGACATTATCATTTAAAATCATTCTGAACAGATATAAAATTCGCGATAAATATCTATGTGAGCCAATATGAATACATTGCAATTGATAAACGAAATAGCTGCACGAAAAAAATAGAGGATGAAAAGGACGAAATGTATGACACAAGAAACGGTTAGATAACGTTAACATGTTATTATTAAGGCAATTCTTTCATATTTATATTCATAATCAAAATATAAATACGGATAATACATTTCCGATGTCTGTTAAAGGCTGGTAGTTCATTTTCAGGTTTACCATTTAATTTTTCATTCATTATTATACAAATATGCCAAATATTAATATAACTTTAACGGAATTCGCTATACACATAAATCTAACAGCCTTCTCATTTCATTCTCAACAATTGTATATAATAAAATAATTCAGAAATATTCACTTTTTGCTAACAGCAATCACAATGTTAAAAAATTATATAAATTATCAAATAAATATTTTTACTTAAAAATAATTTATACATAAATTCTATATTTATTTACTTTGCAAAACTAAAAGCCAAACAGATGAAGATATGAATATGGATTGAACATGAACATGTACAACAATTACATTATTTTTCTTTAAAGAATTATAAAGTAATAAAAAGTGTTACATAAATGATTGATAATTATATTGATTTCAAATAAAGAAATTTATTAGAATAGTGTAATAAACATTCATTGTATTAAACATTCATTTTTTTTTTTGTATTAGTAATTTTTACATAATTATTTTAACAATACAAATTATAATTTATATTACATAATGACCAAAATAAAATATTATATTTGCTACTTAATGATTAAATATATGATTAGTGTTAAAGATTATAAGTTTATTGTTTCATATTTAAAATCCTATTTTATGTACTTCTTCCTTCTAAACTAAAACCATATTTTATGTTCCCTTCCAGTATTGTAATAATATGGAGTACCCATAATAAAATATTGTATGAAGATAAATTAAAAGATTTATAACAATTTAAATTCTGTCAAATCATAGAATGTATGATTTTTAATTTTTTAAATCTTCTTGAATATTTGTAACAATCATTACAGAAGCAATTTTGGATAAAAAGATAAATTGTACGTGTTTAAATAATATATTTATTTTTTAAAATTTTACACCAATATATTAAAATTTTTTAATTCATAGCAAACAAAATTAACCAGATATATTATTCCGATGAGAATTTATATCAGTAAATGGGATAGCAATATACTCTTTCAAAAAACAATAATTTAAAACATTTATACATTCATGTATTTATATATGAATGTATATTTACATAAAACAATAAACAAATAAAAATTTAATAAAAGTAACTTGTTAAAAAATGTTGCATACTGTAAGATTTTAAAACTTTTCTAAAAAGACATATTTTTAGACTTCTTTGAAGTAGCATAAGCATGTTATCAATCATTTAAAAGCTTATTGTATAAAGTTTCAGGCGGTATTTCAATCATTTCTTTGTAATATTGAATAACAAAGATATGAAATTTTAAAGTTGTGCTTTAAATTGAAAATATGTACGCGATCGTTTTAACAATAGCTGAGTATTAACATTAATTATTATTATACTTATTTAAAATAATATGTTAAGCAAGTAGTAAAATATGTTAAATTTTTGTATTTATTTAACACACATCTCATTATAATGTAGTTTTTCAAGCAATTTTGCATAATTTAGTTAACCACTTTTTTAAAATTAGTTGTTTTCTTATGATACATTGTATCCCTCAATTTCATTTTCCGATTTTAAATATGAAATTCCATCGTATAAAATTTACTATAAGAAAAACCGTACAATGAGAAAATCAGAAAGAGACTAAATAAACATAATTATATGGATACCCGATAAGGTGACGATAATTCGCAATTTGAAATTCTAATTTCGTGTAATTCGCAAATAAAATGGAATTGCATTATATAGGAAGGACGTGTATATACATATACAGAACTTTTCTATTTCTTTTTATAGTTTTTTCCTTACCATCTTTGATTAACCTCTCTAAAATATTCAGCATATCTTGAATTTCCTTTACATGATATTCGTTATTCGAGTTAGACGGTATTCCAAAATCTTTATTTATTTAATTAAGGAATAATATTTATTTTCTTTATGTTGACACATGTGATGTCTCATTCAAAGAGCTGCGTTTAAAACATTACAAAATTATTTCTGCATTGATATTAATTTAATAATTTTTTTATTGTTTTTTTTTTTTTTTTTTTTTATTAATAAAAACAAACAATAATTTTTGCTTTTATAAAACAATAGTTTTGTAAACTAACAATGAATAAAAATACCAAAAACTCGTTTAACTCGGAGTATTTTATGTAGAAAAAATTATAAACGTTTAATCATATTTCAGCTGTATAGACACCAACAGGATACAAGAAATATGAAATTTCAGACCGAACACGTCATAACTTGCAAGCACACGAAAATTGTACAATTAATCAATCTCGATAAGAAGACAACGAGTTAAGCGGTATTTATGTGTTACGATTAAAGCGAGATTATAGGATGGTACCACCAGTTACCCCTCGATTCAACGTGTTCGTTTATTAACACTTCATATCATGCTCGACGTGCTGGTAACGAGCTTGTCATAATTACCGAGCTAACTTTATTACTACCAAAGATGCACGCCTCCATCTTTGACATAATACAATTAATTCACTCCGCAATAATTTAACTAGTCAAAATGTACGCAAATTATTTTATTATCAAATTTTTTGTATTCGTTGCAATTATGTTTTTAAATTATTTCACTAAAACACCTGAATACGCACAATAAAAATAACTCAAGCATAACAAAATTAGACATTTCTTATACTTTCGCTGTCGTAATTATTTATTTATCGGAAATACACCGTTTGTAAATTACACCACGATAACGAAATGCCTGAAAGAAATTTAAGAATGTAAAAAGTATCCCACACCAAAAGATCCATATTAAGCAAAATTCCAGGAAGTTTGAAAAGTGCAAATTAGTCTATTTCTTAAATTATTGAAACTAAATTGATGTTTTGTGTGCATTACGTGAAATATTTATGTATGACGAATTAAAAAAGATGTCAATGTGTTTCTGTTTGCACGAAGATCACGTTCGGCGGCGAAATATGAATTCTGTGAGGAGTATGTACGTTACCCTAAAGATATGGTTGAGTGTGTTTGTAAATGTATTCGATTACGCTGGCATTCATTCCCAATGGTTGCAGAGCCATGCAGTTATAACAGCAATCGAGCGACTCTCGTAAGAAATGATTGATGACTCCATTGTATCGGGGATTTCCCATATACACAGCAAACGCGAGCCGTGCGTGCGGCATACAAAAAACGGCGCCACTTCCAAAATAGGCGGAATTATAGAAAATGGGAAAATTCAGCGCGGAAGATCGATGGTGCATTATTTGCAATGAAACACGTTGCCGAAAGTTCAACAAGATTTCAGCGAAAATCAAAGAACAACAATTTGTAGCGAGGAAGAGTCGTATCAAATTTTGAATAAACATTTTTTATGCTCTACATTTATTTTTTCAATATGACTTATAAAAATACAAAATAACAAATAAAGAAATCAAGCTTTTTAAAACTAGACTGTAAACCTGGTTGGATAAAATTTCACAACATAATATATTTTATAGTTGCATACAAAATGTCGAATCTTATACAAAGTATAAAATATACAATGTGTAATGAAACGGAAAATTATACAGTGAATTCCATTATCAAAGTAAGCGCAGCAAGATTTTTATAAAATTTGCAATATCTTATACAAAGTTGAATATTACAAACAATTTTGCATGAAGATATAATCATGTCATATATAATATTTTATTTTTCATTATATTTTTAATTTCTGTAATGATTTTATTTTATTAATTAAATTTATTTAACATAGTGATTCGTTGTATTAATCAAACCATAATCTAATTGCTAACTTAATATAATAATTTGTATGCTAATAATATGCTAATAAAATTAAAATAATAAAGTATAATTAAATCATTTAAAATACTCAAAATCAATTTTTTAATGTATAAAATGAAATAAATCGACAACCAAGCTTTGAATATTTGAAATTTAAATACGCAATCATTTATAAATAAATGAATGAAAATGGAATAACTTTAATAAAATAATATTACAGTAATATTTATTTAATGCATGATGTCTTAGCCCGAATAAAAATAAATAAATATTAGATCAACGCAAGAAATTTTATTCTCGATTTATTAGATCAATACATATATTTTTGTTTGTAATATTTTAAATTATTATACATATATAAAATTAAGTACTATGTATAATATAAAATGTTGAACACAAGACAATTATATATACATATATTAAATAAAAGTAAGTAATTGTGTCAAATAACTAAATATAATACATATCGTTATTATTTGTTAATTTTTTCCAAATTATTATTCAATAATTTTGTATAATTAATTGCAATATATTGTTTATAAATATTACTGTATGTATTCGTAAATTCTACTGAATACAAACAAAAAAAATATATAATTGACCATGAGATTTGTTGTTTTCTTACAACAGTTAAAATATTTCTTAATTTTTTATTTTTAAAAAGTCCAAATAACTAAATTGCAACTTATTTATCGTGAATGATACGATTTTCGTTATAAATCTCATATAAATAATGATTTTTTAATCAGAGTTCACATAATAATTGTATAACACTTTAAAACTCATTACGCACATGAAACTCCATTTTTTGTGTAAAGTTCCAAATTTTCCCGTGGAAACATGCTTGTGTCAAATTGTGTTAACGTTTTCACTATATATTGCGTAAAGTATTTAATTTAACATACTATTTTTAGAGTTTTTTAATCTCTCAAACAACCAATTGGTGGTTTAAAATATTTTTCGATTAATTATTGTAATTATTATTATTATTTTTTTTTTTTCATTTTTTTTTTTTTTTCTTTTTATGTTAGTTCATTGCAGAAATCATACGCTATGTACCACGGTAACCATAAGTTCGACTAATAGTTCAATGGAGATCATATTCGGACATCAAAGCTGACGATATCAATTCTAAAATGACCTTCGTTTTGAATTTCAAATTTGAAACCTCGCTCATCCGTTTCGACATTTTAGAGAGAAGATATTTTCCCTAATTCATCGATTTCACTCTTTTTTGTTAAAAATACAGAACAACGAGGGAACTCTTATCTGTTGTCACGCCGTTGATATAAAAAACAAGAAGAAAACCAAACCGACATCATCTATATTCCAGTATTAACCATTCTATAATTACCTGAACAATTGAAAATGTAATATTGCTTCACTCCTTAAAACTTCTAAACTGTTTTTACTGTTCATTTAAGTCTTCATTGCTACGATATATAATTTTCTACAAATGTAATCAAAAGTTAAATTAATATAATCGTCTGCTGGGAATCGTATCTGGGAATTTCAAAGCTACGGATGATGATTGCATGGCGAATTTTAATAGACCAATTTGGTTGCTAATAATACAACGGGAAAAAAATCAGAAGTCTCATTAGAGGACAAATAATAAAGCAAAACCATAAAAAATAGATAAAAACAAGCAAAAAAAAAAGCAACAAAGAAACAAAAGAAAACA
>JABFOX010001181.1:0-13589 GCA_022817665.1 Axea sp. ZL-2020
AGGTTTATGTTTTATTTCTTTATCCACTAATACACTCGTAGTCACTCATTATTTATACAAACCATATTGGCTAAAATGCCCCTGTATAAATAATGTTTTGTTTTGTTTTCTCTTTTTCTCTCATATTTTAATTGTTTTTTTTTTTTTTTCTTTTTTTTTTTTTTTTTTTTTTTTTTTTTTTTTTTTTACGACCAAGCATTGACAGAATATTATGTACTGCTAAATTTGGTTGCACGCTTAAGAATCGGTCTATTCTGTATTAAATAATTAACCACGCGTTTTAATAGCATTAATTTTATTATGCCATAACCGTTCGCATAAATTAGAAGTAGCTTGCGCGTAAACGATGTATTATCATTTCTTTTAATAACTCGTCTTAAACACACTGACGGGTCTTTCAATGCAGCGACTAAACATTCGTCCAAACAAAGTTACTGTCAGTTTTCCCGATAACGTAATTCGTCGGTAAAATTAGCGCGTTTCTCAAAATTAATTTTCTTTGTCTCGGAATCATTCTCGTCGTTGTTCTCAAATGATGTAATTTATATGCGGCATCGTATAAATTATCATTCAGCATCGTGACTATAATAGCAATTTGTTGCTCTCGCGTGTATACGCGTTAACTCTTGCTCTTGTTTTTAGTGATTACAAACGCAGTCTCTAACTGCAGCCTTGATAATTTGTCTGTACATGGATACAAAATATATTTCTCTTATTACAATATATACAATCTTATTAAGATTGTTCAGATGAAAGATTTTTCGGTGCATTAAAATGAATAATAAAATATATTACTGTAATGAAATGTGAATCGTACATCAATTTTGGGTAATTGGATGAAAAAAAGCTCATTACGTGAGCAAATTTGAGTGATTACAGCAAATGAAAAGTAAAAACCTTTCACTAATCACAGCTAATTATTTTTATGAAACCCTCTGCATTTTATATAAATGTACCTGTCAATGGTATGCTGCGTCGTGCAAAGAGACTCTCCAGTATTCCTTTCTATTTGAAAATATCCGTGCTCAAGAATTCTTGACTTAACTCAGCATACCACCTGCTCCTAGAAAAGAAGAACACATAAATTATGTTGGACTTTAGTAAATAATTGAACACAAAAAGAAATAACGTATCGAAGTTAGCTAATTATCTTTGATAAAGACTTCGCTCGATAATTTATTTTTACATTAGCCTACTTAAATACCAAATAACGTCACTGAATGAATACATTTGGATTCAAAACTTGCAGTTTTAATGGTACGCTTTACATCAATTCAATTAAGTTTCGAATGTGTCGAACAAAAATTAGTAATTGATTAACATACAGTGAAGACGAATTGAGCAACTAAAATGATGAAAGTGATTAAATGACAGAATTGACAATGCAAACTCAGTGAATGAAAAAAGAACCGACGCAATTTGTAATTCGAACATATATATATAAGTGCGTTTTACACCTAAACGTCATGCGGAGGTGGATGAATAAGCATAATAAATGACGAAATCATTCATGGAAGAAAACCGAGAAACCTCGTATCGATGTACACCCAAACACCGGATAATTTATTAATTGAACTGCGAAAATTTGAGCGCGAAATTTGTTTGTAACGTGTGTTACCACCTTGCAACTCGAACGGTACCACAAGCACCATCGGAATAAATAATCAGATTCCAATTCTACATGTATTCAAATCGATTTTTTAATTGGTTCTTGTTTTGACTTAAGCACAATTAGTCACGCCGCTAATTTTCACATTGTCATGTAATTAAATCTTGCGAATTCGTTACATGCCTTCATGACAATGAAGATTAATTACTTTTGCGGAACAACCATCTCTTCCTTTAATGAATTATTGCTTCGAAAAGAACAAAGGATTTAATTCGCAGATTGTTTAATAATAAAATATTTACTGCTCTGAGCAATTTGAGGTTTTCTCCTCGTTGTTAATACAGTCGTTAAGTAACGCGTTGAGCCTACTTTGATCAATTACATGTACAATCGTAGAAAACGAGGAATACATTTTTTGCCTTACTTGACGCCGATCTTAAACAGTCGAGTTAGCGAGCATAAAAAACAGTGGCAGAAGAAGGAATTATCTAATCGTCGAGACGTCTTTTGTATCAAAATAATCAGCCCTTCTCTCAGACTTCTTGAAGAAATCGCACGACAAGACACGATTCTTAGCAATCAGAAAGAGAAGGCGCGAGTCGGTTGAATTATTTCAAAGCACAACTTTGAAATAATAATAATAACAATTTACTGCACTAATATTTATGACCCATTAATTTTAAACAATACGCATTTCTACACCGACGAACACTCGGTGTTAAAATGTGTTCACGAATTTCCCCTGCAAACAAATGTATACTTTAATCAAACACCAATGTATAATAAATAATTACTTTCATCACTGAAAGTAGAATTCATCAAATCAATCATCTCGTGAGAAACGAGTTGAACCTTTCATTTTCCAAAATGTGAATATTCCAATGTTTACAGCAACACGTGGGTGTTTGTATATATTAGCATAACTTCATAAAAATATATCAATCAAATTTTCACTTTTGATTATTCCAATGGTATTTAAAGTATAACCTTCCCACTGGAACATTACAAATAATTAGCAATGTGTGAATCATGCTTTCTAATTTTATCTTTACAAGGTACGGGGTATCAAACTATTGCTCACATTTTTACATATAAATTACACTTTAGAATCAATCAATTATCGTATCAGTGTTTTTGACAGCTCAGCAATTTCCACGCACTTTATTACGTGGACTTCTACAAATCCTACTAACACAATTTTAAAATACAAGGAGCATCGATACTGCTGTGAAAAAACGATTAAAAAAGGTTATGATTGTAAGTACGTGTTAGGTATATGTGTAATGCCATATTTATACTGATAGGTAATAGGATCATCATGCATCATTTTTAATCTGGTCGAACTGACAAACGGCAACGTTATGTATGCAGTTTTAAATTATGAAGAGCTATTAAAGCATGATCAGTAGCTGATACATGGATTTGATCGCGCGTACAGAAACCGTAGATCTGGCTGGTTCTTTGTGAATGCTTTATACCCGCACGTGCTGAAACGAATAACGCGGCATAACTACCTCATCGCTCCAACCGACGGAGCTTATGATTATTCTTGCGGAAATCCTTTGATAGCGCTTTAAATTACTTGCATTCCGAAGAAGGACGGCACGATATTTTTGCGAATGAATAAATTTAATTGTATTGTGCCATACGTGTTTATTTTCAAATCTCTGTATTTCAAGGGTGAAAAATGTAATTATGTTACACGACTAATTTTTTTCCTATAAATAGTTAATGAATGTGTAACACGTTTTGTTTAATTCAATTAAGGACGAATTAACAAATAATAATAATAATAATAATAATATACTGATAGTGATAAATATATCATTCATAATATATTAGTAATAATACGCATATTTGTAGTAATACACACTGTCAAAAAATGGAACTATGACCCATAAGGTATCGATAGATTATATCCGATCGTGGAATTTAAGCCTTCGCTTGAACAGTGATGCTTAACTCTGTTACCCTATCAAATATTCGTAGGATATTATTAGGGACACAATGGGTCTTAAAATCCGGAAAATAAAATGACTTTAATACGATCCCGATAGAGTTCCTTGTATAGCGTTTGAAATATGTATTGAAAAATAATTTAACAGAGTCTATTAAGACCTTTTTGTTTCTCACGTCGTGGGACCTTTCGCGCTTCTAACAGTACTCTATCAGCGCTTCATCGGGTAATAAGGTTGAATGTCATTCGTCGGATTAGAGTTCTGATACCATAATTCACTATAACCTAACGATACCCTACTAGGAACCTATTTGCATTTTTTCACTATACATAGCAGCTTTTAGTCTATAAATTTATATTTCATTAAATATAGATTTGTAGTATCTTTAATGATGTGCACGCGCTGCTCAATAATTTCGAAACATTACAGTGCAGCTTACGTAAAAACCGAAATTCATGTCTTGACATTTTGATGAGCTGAAGCACCTTGTTAGTCCATTCTTATTATCACAAGTAGATCTTCAAACTGATGAAGTCAGTAGTCGAGCAGCTGAAAGTTCGAGGGTTAAATAACATTGCTGTTTAACTTTAATACCATTCTCGACTTTGTATTTGTACACATACTTTTCTTTTCATAAATAACTTCATGATTTACCCGGATCAAATTTCATATTCCACACTTATGGATCTTCACAATTGCACGTTAAACAATGATGATGAATAAACCACAGACATAGTTTTGGACGTTATAATATTTTGTGGAAACAATAATGCGGGGTATTTTGTCTGATCAGATAAAATAAAGATTTATGACCACTGATGAAGGATGAAAAGGTAATATAACAGGTGCAATTTCATTGTCAAAGAAACGGGTAAATTTCCTTTACAAAATATTTTGTCGAAAATGCGAATCGACGTGAAATCTGAGTACGGAATCGACAAGGACCGCCTTATTCGGATGCAACAAATTCATAAATAATGGCTAAAGACTGACGCTCCCTCATGTATCACTGCCCGAATTTGTAGTCTTTAAACCTTTTACGTTTTTTGCCAATCCGACATTCCCTTCCTCCGCTACGGCCCGTGTGCCATTTCTCATGTTGGACCCATTTTCGGCACTCTAACGATCGAAATTCAGATCGCTTCCAAGATTCAGCTTGACTGTCCGAGGAGTAAACATTTCTCGTGTCTTTCATATATCAAAAGAGATTATCGTCGAGTCATATTTCTGAAATTAGAGTAATAAAGAACATCGTGTTGAATACAAAACGATCACTGTTTAATGACGCAAACAAATTTTAAAAACGTACAAACTTAAATCAAACTTTACGCGTCACGCGTGTCGAAAATGACAGTGATTGAATGATTTGAAAAATGTGGTTTATCTAAAATCATTTTGTAAACATATGAAAATACAAGAATGGTCATTTGTTTTCAAATCGTTATAAACGATGCAAAAAACACTCTTGAACATAATTGTGAAGTACTGTTACGTGACTACTTATTTGACTTTGTGAAATCCGGTTTGTAGATCAAACTAGATAAAAACGAAAATTTAGCAGGTCCCTCTGTGGCGCAACATTTTGTAACAACTCCTAGCATTAATATAGTAGATGTATTTTTTGTCCTTTCATCGTGTGGCGTTTTTGTCCACACAAAGTTCTCAACTCGAGATTCGTGAATCTTCAATAATCCGATATGCCGTGAAACTGGTTTCTTGCTTGCAATAGCTCGCCAATCCAATTAATAAAAACATCACAACCCGTTTGAGGATCCAAGGTTGTTCGTATATCGTAATCAGCAAGGGTTAAAACTATTGTTTTATTTCAAGTACTCTTGTATCTCTTTTTTCTTGTTCTTCATTAAACAAAAATTATTTTGTTACAAGTTTACAAATGCATGTAATTCAATATTTGCCATGAGGTGCATTGGAAATGCAATTTCGACGCAAGACGCGAATAAAAATTTGCAGATAAAATAAAGAAAGAAAGAATAAATCGTAAATAAAATAAAATTGAAAATGTAACGACGAGGTAAAAAGATCTTGCATTATAACTTAGAGTTGATGACCCGATCAGATCTGATCTCTAATGAATATTCCGTTACGATATATCGATGTACTTGCGAAGTTCCTAATTAAGATTCTTGTCACACGTGATTTAACTAAAAACACACAAACGTGAAATAACAACACTGTGACTTAATACCCAACTAATCAAAACGAACTGATACTGTATTATTTAATAGATTTCTTTTTCTCATTTTTGCAATTACAAACCCTACCGTGCAGTAATTCGATATCACAGATACTTCAAATCAACTTTTAATTACCGTCGATTGCAGGACGTGGAATAAAATCGTTTTGAATTCATTTATTCACATCCGCACGTACATGTTGAGCAACGTGAAATTATAATCCTACACCTCTAATGCATTAAGGCTGTAATTAAATATTGAAGTTTGTCAACCTGTTTTATCGCGATTATTAATTCAAATATTTACTTGAATTGCGTGCGCTCATGTTGAGTTAATTAATGAAATTCTGCTCGCACATTTCACAAATTTCAACTAACGCTTAATTCAAAGTAAATTGAAATTTCAATTACTCAGCCGGCTAAATCAAAATTACATGTTTTGCAATGTCAACATAATTAATTCAGTGAACGCTTCTAAAGAACTTTCTAGTTCGGTGAACAACGTTCACGATTTGCTACTTCTTGTCCGAAAAAGTCTGCCATTTGATCAAGTGCAAAACTGACGCATCCACTGGTGCATTATACGGACGACTAGCGTACTTGTGATTGTCTAAAATGCACGGATCGGAACGTTCGAACGCAGCTGATTATTCGTTACGGTAATAATCGTGCTTTCTATCATTACACACCTATTCAGTTCTCGCTACAATTCCCATCAAAGAATGTCATTTTTCATGTACAATCGTCCAATTTTCGCATAGTCACTAGGGACCTTATAAGCTGCACCCTGGCACATACTTCAGTTATCTAATCATGTACAAAGAGTACCTTGCCTTTACGTGCAATATTGTATAGACGGAATACGTGACCCAGTAGCGATATATCGGTACTCCAGGCATATACTCCCGGGCATTACTTCATCGCACAATGCGACAATTCTATCCCCACCGTTAATAATAATGTGCATACGGAGTTCCCTGGTACACGAGCATAAACGACCGTGGCGAAATACGATTCATACAAAACTGACCTATAACACCTCCTACGCCCTTTAATTCATGAAAATTGAATTCATTACACCCTCGTTCAATCCTTCGACATTTCGCACACCCTAAATATTTCAATGAAAAGTCAAACAGCTGTTCTTTATTTGCGCTTGCGCAACGTAATTACTTCCTCGATTCATGATTATGAATATTAATGTCTTTTTTATTTAATTCTTTGAATGTATAACATTTACTCGTTTTGATACGTGTAACTGAATTTACAGATTCTAATGAGAACAATTTTTATTAATTGTACTTCGCATGTTCAACATTGTTTAATTACTGCAATATTATATTGCTGAAAAAAATTAGTTTAATCAATACTTTATCGATTGAATGCGCCGTCTTCAAAATTCAGTTCATTTAATTCAATTTAATATGGAATTTTTTTTTTATAAAGAAGTGAAATTTGTAGCATCAAAATGTAATTTTTGTCATTTATTCTATAATATTTTTCTATGTAGCAATAATGTAGTAATAATTAAGTTATAATTTTCAAAATTATAGAAAAGAAAATTTTCAAAAAGAATGGAAGCAGAAATAAATGTACAAAAAAAAATAAACAACACATATTTACAGTAATGATATAATTTGGAAATTTTTTTGCCTAAATTAAAGAAGATAAATACGTGAATATAATATACATGTGTGTTATGATAGCTTTAAATTCGAACGCTCTAAAGAATAAGTTTATTATAAAATAATCATGCATAATTAAATTTTAAGTGAAGTACGAAATCAGTACAAATGGTCGTTACATAATGTGAAGTATTTTTAATTGAATAAAAATTATTAAGCGTATATTATTTATTTATTTATTGAATAACTATAATATTAAATTTAATCTACGATAATCATAACTAACAATACCAATAGAAGGATGACTGATTAAAAAAAATAATACATATTCATGACGAAATAATATAAAAAGCACATTAATTTAGATGCTGAAGTTTCAATTAGACAGCAGCACAACAACGTTTTGTGATTATATTAATTGGTGGATTTTGGATGTGACAAAAAAGTGTATAATTGTATGATTTGGTACGTTATTATATATATTATTAGAGTGTGCTTTGTAAAAGTGATCGATGGATTTTATTTTAAATGGTATGATATTATAATCTTAAACGTTATGTTGGTTTATTATAAACACTGCATTAAAAGTATATTAATTATATATTATATTTTGCATAGTTATTTATACATTATTTATATGTTTTGTGATATAGATATTTAAGTAAACATATAATATCTATTTGAAACGCCATATACTTCATGCATATTTACTTTATATTAATATATAAAAAAGTTGACTCATTTATTACAATTAATACTAAAAAAATTATAGTGAATTTATAAGTCCAATATTTACAATGTTGAAAACAAGTTGAGCGAACTACGTGGTAAAAATTATTATTGAACACATCTTCATCCAACATAAATTCACTAATAAATTGAATAACAGTTCAGAAATCGTCCCTAGCATCTAATGAACTATTTGATTGCATTTGATGCTTCAACAAATGTATGTAATATAACATTTATATTCTATTTAAACAATTATGTGTTTTTCTAATATTAAACATGACTTTGGAACAGTCATCAGTAATGCTTAAAAAACTACTTTTTTGATTACACACATCTCTACTACGCCTGAATAAATTTAAAGCTTTCAACATATTGTCGACTGTCGTCAGTTAACGGTCAACCGACGATAACTAATATTATTTATACCTTTTCAGTGCTTTTTCCTTTGTCAATTTTTATGTGAAAAAATAATGACGAGGTATAAACGAGCATTTCACCATCGAGCATCTTATTTAATATAAATATTATTTTTTACACCAATTTTATTAATAATACAAATTAAAAACATAGATTATTAGAATAAAATTATTACATTAAATGATAATTTTATTGAAATTTAAACAACTTTCAACAACAATTATGCTTAGTATAAATATTTATTTAAAAAATTATCTTGTTTCTTTTATGTTATCATACAAACATCTGGAAAATCAATTATAGCCGTCAGTTTTAGTGGAATTAGATATACAGATAAAAATGTTCAGTTTAAAACAGCATTGTTTGACGATGAATCAACAACAAAAAAGATATAAAGCGTATAAACATTAAAATAAATAATCATACCGTTTGAAGTTATATGACTGCATGATTCTTTTTTTGAATGTTTATATCTTTATCTTTTATATCTTTTTTAATGCATATTTAATATTCTGCCCACGTATCGCATAGTATATATTATAGAATATGCAGAATAAATATATTTTAAAAACATAATATTTTTATACGAGTAATTTCTTCAATAGTATTTAACATTTTTAATAAATTATAAAATCAAATTTATGGATAACACGCACACATACTACTATTGAATCAGTAATGAAAATAATATTTAAATTGTTTATATAATAATTGAAAAGGATACAAATATTTAATCATTCAAATTAATGAAAATCAGAAAATTATTTCCTCATTTTTCCTTTATTTTTGAATATTTTAATTAATGCTAATGATTTGATTATAAGTTAAATTATTACTATTAATTAAAATATTTAAAAATGTATTAATATGATAATTTGTTTATTATATTCAAAGTAAAAGCAAACGAAGAAACAAAAACGAATTGAAAAGGTAATGAAATATATCTTTTTTTATACTGAAATAAATACAAAAATATATGTTTCATAATTGTACTATAATTTGCTGTTAAAAAATAATAACGAAAATGATTAATCTATTAATTAGCATAAGCATAATAACGCGAATCTACCACAACATTCATGAATTATTAAATGCGTGTTTATACTGATTAATTGATTGCTTTGTCCAATAAACAACGTCAAACAACTCAGAAATCAAAATTGATGAAAGCTAATTTGCAAAAATTAGATTACACAAATGTGTATTGCATTTCGTCGCTTCGAATCGGTATCTGTTAAAAGCCACAGTAGTTTGTTGTGTTCATTCAGTTTAATAGAATATTTTACATCAATGACATTTTCCTAAATCAATAAACATTATAACGCTGCACTTAATTTATAGTTACCTGTTTAACAACAATTGAACTATAACTAATAATGCATCACTCAATAAGTTTCCAGTCTAACTAAGAAAAATATATTTTTCAGAAATTCGACTTTATTCATCAACGTAGTCTCCTTCAAAAGAGATACGTTCATTCTCACGTTCTTTTAAATGTTCGATGCCTTTTTTATTTAATAATTCGTCTTTGCTCTCAAAATGGAATCTTAATTTCGACAATTAATGCTTCATTTGAGACAAATTTCTTTCCCTGGAGCACCTTTTTAAGGTTTACAAAAAGCCAGTAGATGCTGGGAGTCAGATTTGGATAGTACAGTAGATGGGGAAACAATTCGATAGCTTTACTTTTCTCTGGATAATCGATGAACAAAATACCATGCTCATTCCAAAAACAGCTAGTAAGATGTCATAGCCTTGCGAGCTGACTTATGAGTTTTTAGTTGTTTTGAATAATTTTTACTGGCTACTGTCCACTTAGCTGATGATCTTTTTAATTTAGGTATATAGTAGTGGATCCATGTGTCATCCATTGTTACATAATGATACAAGAAATCGTTTTTATTTCAACTTACGCATGTTCCAATTTTTGTGTAAAATTGCAAGCATACTACTTTTGGATATCTTTAAAGTGTCAGCTAGCTCACGCAACTTCACTTTACGGTCTTGTAAAACTGTTTCAAGAAAGTTTACTATGTTTCCCAAAACAACTGCCGATTTTGGGCAGTCATAGCATTCAACGTCATCGGTGTTTGTATGACCACTACTCGTTTTGTGAGTTTGTACCCGGTATTTAAATTCAGCATGTCAGTCAATAATACTTGATTTCGCTGCTACAGAGTCTTAATAATATTTATCAAGCCTCTGTTTAGCTTCAACATTATTTTAAATATATTTAGTCAACAATGTTTAATTAGCACACAAAATTCTTTTTTATCCATTGTTTTTAAAATCTAAAACTAGTGTCACTGAAATCAGTATAACTTGTAAAATAATTGTCAGAATGTCATAAAATGTTCACTCTTATCGTTTAAGAATTAATACTATCCAGAAATCATATAGGACTATCAACAGTCTTGTCAGATATGTGTTAAACCGGAGACTTATTGAGTGATAACAATAATAATTAAGTATGTCAAATGCAGCAATATTTAATGACTGTAATAAATTGAATAATAGACTTTTAACAAAATTAAAATTAATTAAATCTAGTCAACACGATTCGTGATGGCTACATTTAAATACTTTTCACATTATGCAACAGATAACTAATTTGATACATGGTAAAATAGAATAAAAAAATCCTTATTAAACAGACAAGAGAAAAAGAAAGGAAGTGAAGATTAATAAAATTAATTAAAGTAATATAAGAGATTAGAGAAATAACAGGTATAATGCTTTTAAAATATTCTTTTATTTCCAAAAAATGGTATAATTTGTGATTGAAGTTATATAATTCATTTATAATTACATAATTAGTTTAAATTTAAACTATTTTAAATTTTATAATTGTCAATCAAATTACTTGTGCAATAATAATAGCAATGATATATACGAATTAAACTGAAATTTAATAACATGTTTGTATGTAATATTTGTATAATTTATTTATTTACTATTATGTATTTTTATATGATATTACATAATACAAAACTGAATAAATAACACATAACACAATGTTTAGTTATTTTATATTTTAATAATAATTACGTCAAAATTATAAATATCATCACTCAAATTTCAATTATTTTATGTAGAAAGAAGTAGTTGCCCAAAATCAATAAAGAATAAAGCACCTCATGTTGGCAAAATAATACTTTAATCAGATGAAATCAAACAAATGATCTCTGAGAAATTAATGATAAATGTAATAATCAATATTAGGTATATACATAATAAATATTACAAAAAAATCATATTTTATTATAACATAAAATAATTACAAAATAACCAAGTAAGTTTTACGTTCTCAGAATGTTTAATTTTTATTTTTTGAATTTATTATAATTTCTTTTTATTTCTTTTCTTATGTCTTATAAAACGCTAACACAAACATAAAAAAATATAAATTTATAGATTAATAAACAAATAAAATACGAACAACAAAAAGGCGGATTTAATTACATTAGTTTGAATGAATTAATTACATGTTATATAGTTTCAATGTGAATTCTTTTGTAATATTTATATTGTTTAATAACAAAAGCAATTTTTGAAAGGGATTTATGTTCGTAGTATGATGAATCAAATAAAATTACACTCAGTATTTTATTTACTTTAAATGTACTAATTATTTATTTTAAAAATCAATGAATATTAAAAGAACAAATAAAGCTTTATCTTTTAAAGTAGCCTATCGCTCTTTTATAAAAATTGCCATACTGAAGTCGGAATATAAAATGAAGTATGATTTATTGATTTTATTGATTATTCATAAAAGTATGTAGAAATGTATTTAAAGGAACGATATTGAGCATAATTATTACATTTGTTAAATTACTTATTGATATGTATTACACAGATTTCACACTCATACGATGAATGAAATTTAAAGTTATTCCACTATTTCGATTCAATTTATTATTATAAATATGACTAAATTTAATGAATACATAAAATAAACTAATAATCACTGTATTGTTTGTAATTTCAAAATAATCAAATTTCTATTATTTTTGTATATTTTAATAAAACACACAAAAAATAAAATAAAATAATTAAAGTTTTTTTTTTATATAAATACTAGATGAAAGTGTAACAAAAAATGGATACTTTTTTTTAATTATTTTACGAGTTTTACTTCTTTAATATTACTTATTATATAAAAAATAAAACAAAAGCATAATGAATGTCCTAATTATACTAGCTTGATTATTGTAAGGAAGTTTAGTTGACAAATTTCAATGCACATTTTAAGTATTTTTTTATTTAATTTTATATAGAAACGTCGAATTACCAATTCATGTTTTGTAATATTTCTCAAATTCAAAATGTGAAAAATCTGAAAAAATTAGTGATATACTATTTCGTATAGTGTTGTAGTATTGTATCGTTTATACTGCTTATAACAAATGACTCTTTTAAGTATTGAGTAGTTAAACTTTAGAATTATACACATTTCCAAGTAACTTCTAACTTAAAACTAATGGCAAATACATAAAACTCAACATGTAACAATAAAGCCTTAACATAAGTATTTTAAAAATTGAACGTCTCAATATTACATCGTAATATATAATGTACGTAACTGAAATGTACGTACTGTATTTGCATTAAAATTAGAGGCATTTTTAAAAAAACATTTGAAATATTAATTACCAGCAATTTAAAAGTAAACATTATCTTTGTTGTTTGTTTTAGTTTGTTTTTAATTTTCTTTAATATGCCATTTTCATTCAACATTGCTATTAATTAGTCCTGTAATTTAAAAAATAATCAATATAAACTTCCAACGTCCAATTCAACAAAGTACAAGAATAATCGGCAAAAATGTAGTTTATATGAGAACAATTACCGCAGCAATCGCAGACTCGGACTTTTCGGAGTGTGCTTTATTAACAGGAGTTGAAGTCTCCGTCATCCTCTAAGTCAGCTGATCGTATTTTGTCTCTCGCCATGGGAAACGTCTGGATTTGTAAGCCTCATACTTTTTGGTCCGTTATCTCTCAACCCCGCCTTCTCCCACGTCTCGTAACGCCTTTACAAATTCACCACAC
>JABFOX010001182.1:0-13589 GCA_022817665.1 Axea sp. ZL-2020
ATTTTAATAATTGTGAATAATTTTTAAGTAACATTTTAAACATTATTGTAAAATTGAAAAACAAATTTAATGTTTAATAAATTTCCGAGGCTAATGAATATTTTACCGTTTCCTTTTTTTTTGTTTAATTTCAATCGCTATTTCATACTGCGTTTCTTTAAATCTGTAAATTGAAATGAATGTTCTCATTGCAATGTTCATATTCGCGTGAATGCCGTATGTAACCTACATTTCAGTTAAATGTATACTGTATAATTGTAGAAATTTATATGCTGCAATTAAATCTTATACATTTCAGGACTAATTTGATAATTATAAAATATCTTAAACCTTGATTTAAAGTTTTACTATAAATATATTTTAAGAATAAATAATAATGATATAAATAACGAGTTAAATTCAAACATATATTCATGCAAATAAATGTGTTGTTTTAATGTAAAGTATATATTATACTACTATCATGATCAAAAATAAAAAAGTTTTTAAATTAAATATTTTTATTCGTTTATATTTTGTATATTTATTCGTATTATTTATATTGTATTGATTTACTCGAGTAAAAATAAACATTAAAAATGCACGTTTATGAGAATATTTAAATTTATAATAATTTTTCCATCTCTTAAAATACCATGTAATTGGTAACTTTCATTTATATAAATTTACACATATTGCATTTAAGTGAACGGTAATTTGGATACATTTTCAAAATAATAAAATATATACTTAATGTAAATACTACTGATTTTATTTACAAAAGTAATATCTGCATTTTGTAGAAAGTTGTTATAACCGTTTTATGTATTTTATAATAAAGTTCAATAATCCCAATTAATTTGGAAAACGATGAAGAACTGATATTTAAAGCCATGGGAATAGTACTCATTTTTAACTATGTCATATGAAGTGTATGAATGAATAAAATATTTTAATATTTTGTGCAATCGTGATAATATAATAATAATAATAAAAAATTAAACAATAAAAGTATACTATTGATATTAATGTATTAACGTATATTTGATTAGTTAAGTATACAAAACGACTAATTTGAAACTGGAAGTACAGTATTGCAATGAATGCTGTACAAATTTGGATAAAGTTAAATTCGTAGTTTGATTCAAATTTTGAATAATTGAGAAATTGTTATTAATTAGCATGACAATGGAAATTTTAAAATGCTTAATAAATTAAAATATAAAATATTGATTTGAAATTTGCATTAAATGAAATTATGCCAATGAAACTAAATTGCACTGTGTTAAGTTTTTAAAAAAATGTAACTATATATTATATATAATCTATTCTTTTCTAATATATGTGTACACTACATACCACATTAAGGCATTTAAACACCTTTTCCGTAATTATAAGTACATTATCATTCATTCTTTTTAATGAACAATTAAAAAAAAAAAAAAATCCTTATTAAAGTTTACAAACATGAATCGATAATTTGCATGAGAATAAAATTGATACACTTGATATCACAAAAAATGCACATAAATTGTTTTTTAACATATATAAAATTATCGTGAATAATTATCCTTAATTTGCTAAAATTAAGCTTAAATGTAATAACAATGAATGAGAATTATTTAATACGCTTTAAAACAAGTATTGTCATTTGTATTACATTGCAAGTATTACTCATAAAGTAAAAACAGATGATTTTGTAATTTATAATTACACGAAGAGAAATTTCAAACTATTATAACATGAATAGTTATATAAAAACTGGAAAACTAATCATTCCATAATAAAATGAATTTCATGAATTGTTAATATGGTTTTTACTATTTTTGTGTAAAACACAATATAAATTTGTATGCTATTTTTCTCATTAGATTTTACAAATGTGCATGAAGTTTAAAAAGTAGCAATTCAAAAACTGAGATTAAGTCATTTCACGTATGATATAAAAATTGTTTCTAAATTTATGATACAAGTATCAGTTTCTAAACTGATATCAATACTATTTATTAGGAATGTTATATCGCGTTGGAAAAGTACCTAAGTTTTCATTCTTTAAACTTCAACGTTGAAAATTTACACATATTCTTTCACTGAGAGTTTAATAGTAAAAGATAATCTTTACTGAGATTGCGAGGGTTTCCGGTTCAGAAAATGCAGAATGGGTTTATAGCCATCTGTATTTACTTGACTTATGTTAAGTGTGTGTATATATATATTTCTTTTACATACTAATAGCCACGTACATTAAAAACGATTTTAATATAAAATATTTCTTTAATTAAATAATGTTTATTTATATAATCATTACAATCCAAATGAAATAAATACATAAACGGGAGTGTTCCTGGTTCCAAGAATATGAAGTGGGTGGAAATTGAGTGCATTATCGTTTATAAACACATGTTCGCAAATATAATTACCTCTAAAATTAGGTAAAGCATGTATGTCCTCAATAATGATGATAATACTTTGATGGCATAAGACAATATATTCAAAATGAGGTGTAATTTCGGGATGAAAGTAAACCGGAAATGATATTGTTACAGACTCGGGGTGTTAACTCTGTGAGTTACTTTCGTACAAATATTTTAAATAATATTTTATTTCAGAGACGTTAAACAGTTTAGCTGTAAAACAGTGTAAAGCATTTTTTTTAATAACTATGATTCTCTAACCAAGTTCCTTTACATTTATTACTTAACGTTGTAACAATTTTACTAAAACATATGTCTATATAGCTGGCAACTCACTTGAGTGAAATAAAAAATAAATGGTATTATAATGTTGTCCTATTTTAGAATTGTGAATGCCAAATGGAGGTGTCAGTCAGACAAAGAAATTTCATTTTAATGTTGAGCTCATGATTTGGAACAGTGAAATCCAAAAGCAGTGCTTAATTGCATATGAACAGTAAAATCCTTTATATTTGTAATGTGCAATATAAGCATCGAGGATACAATTCTCGTGTTATAAAAAGTTTTAAAACTAAAGGAGATAATGTTGTATTCCTAATTATATGCTAACTATGTACTGCTTTTGAATAGTTTGCATTACATTTCACATTATACAGCGATCCTGTGCGGGAATGCTCGAAAACTTTAAGTTCGTAATTTATTTATACGAAACCGAAAAATCATAAATTAATTAGTAACTTAACAGATGTAAAAAGTGAAACTGAAAGTAGTTGTTGATACCACATAATCCTAATAATAATTATTACATCTTATTGTATATACATGTATTCAATCATTTTTTAGTTTATTTATGTTTTCTTGAAACGGCTGACGTTTCGTTGGCTGAGCACAATTGTTTTTAGAGGTATATTTACAATTAAACATATATCATTTATAAAGCAGTATATATCAGATCTACACATATATGTATATTTAATATATTGTTTTATATCATGTATAAATATTGTTCTTAAAGAGGGCTTCGCTCAGCAGACGAAATGTCAAATGTTATTAGTTTCTTATGGTTGCGGAAACTGGATAAATTATACTAAAAATATTTAATGTTTTAATAGAGTAATAAACTAGCACACGTGTTTGGTAATTTTTCAGAATAGAAATGTGTTATTAGCGTTAATATGTTTACATTTAAAAAATGACATTTTTAATATACACTAAACACACATGTGATTTACCATAATTGCATAAACTAGAAAAAAAAATTAAATAGTTCCCACTAAGAATATTACCACAAAAACAAAAAACCCCGTAAAAGAATCTAAATTCAGAGATGAAATCACAGTAAAAAGTACACAACCTTTCTTATTAATAATTTTTTAAACCGATTATTAATACGATTAGATTCATCTACTTATGAATTCTCAAAATGCTTTGAAGACAAATAACTTTTTTTCTCAGAAAAGTTAAGCACACGTTCGAAACTCTTTTAATTTTATACAATAAAATTAGCCAAAGTGCAAAGTATAACCACAAGACATACATGAGTTTCTAGTCGTCGTAAAAAAAATTTTAAAATTCTTCCATAGATATCATAACAGTAATTAACTTTTACCTCACCAACACATAT
Organism: Axea sp. ZL-2020; assembly: GCA_022817665.1. Lineage (NCBI taxonomy): Eukaryota > Metazoa > Arthropoda > Insecta > Hymenoptera > Scelionidae > Axea > Axea sp. ZL-2020. The sequence goes on from JABFOX010001182.1 coordinate 4,018, forward strand.
TTTTTTTTGCAAATAATTATTTCTACAAGCAAACTTCAGGAGTATTCATGGGGTCATCATCACTACCTCGCTAATTATTGTTAATATTTATATGGAATATCTTGAAACCCAAGTAATGGAAAAAGCTACCCAAAAACCAGTAGTACCGTTCAGACATGTAGATGACACTTTTATAATTTGGAGACACAGATTTAACAAACTACAAAAATTCATATATAATTTCACATTAAAAGCTGAAAAAAATAAGTTATCATTTTTTTGATGTCGCACTTTATAAAAAAAACAGTAACATCCAGTATTTCGTAAAACTACACTTACAAGCAGAATTCTGTACGTATCTAACAAAAAAAAAAAAGACCCACTACACAATCCCTATTAGAAAATACACACACGAAAGAAGAAATTAACAAAGCAATTAAAAAATTCTCGAAACAAAATAATCATTAAAATGTGTAAGAAGAAAAGACAAAGTACAGTCTACAATCTTACCCTACATAGAAGGAATTATTTACCACACAAGGAGAATATTAAGAAAACACGATATTCGAACCGTATACAAACTATTAACAAAAATAAGGCAAAAAGTCAGAAAGATAAAAGACCACATTTTGACACTCCTGTTATGTTTCCGTGGATAAGTTTACACTCGCTAAACTGGAAAAATGTTTGAACTACGATTAAAAGTGCATGAAAGCAAAATTAGATTTAACCACATTACATAACCGACTCTAGCAGAAAATAAACACGAATAATTCTTTTGTATTAATTTTGTTTACTTGTAAAATAAATAGGTCCAGAAATAACCATTCGTGCCAATATAATTTAAATATTGATTTACAAACTGATTGAACATACCATTTTTCGTGTGGCAACATTTTTTTCACGATCAGCTGGATTACTATTATTTTTATACAATACTACAATTTTTATACCCATCTTCTCTTCAATTTCTTTGAAAACTAATCACAAATTAGTAAATGCGATAGATCGTTCACTACCAGTGGATCGTTCACTGGAATTAAAAAAATTACTAGAACCTACTTTGCGTGTGCAAAGTCAAATCAATATAGAGGTAGATAAGGACAGGCATTGCTTTCTAGTAACTTTGGAGATATTTCCGTAACAGTGGACTGTTCGGAGTTATAGGTCGATAACCCGAGGTGTGCTGTTAAACATGGGTTATGTATTTCGCAAGAAAAAAAGACAGTATGGCGTTTCGTAATACCATACAAGGTTTCCAGGGTTGTGGCCAAAGAGGTGAAACGACGAAAATTCTTTTAATGATTTGATACTCCAGTTTGTCTATTATTGAATTGGCAAACTGTCAATTTCCAATGCGCTCAGAAACAAGAAAATCGTTATACTGGTATATTGAATCGATGATCAGGGTTACTGTAATTAGAGTATTGCCGACAAATGGAAGAACGTTATATTCAGATTAAAGCGGGATTATGTACAAACCGCAGTTACTGAAATGTAATATATACGTATAATTAAACTTCGAAAAAGCTTCGTTGAACTCTTAGTATAGCGAAGGTTTCCGACCCGGTATGTTATTTCTTCTGATTCAAATTCCTCCTTGCACGTAAATGAAATTTAATACACATTTGAATGCGAATTCATAGTAAATAGATGTAATATGAATAATAATACAATAGAAGTAAAACAATTGTAACGAAGAAATTTGAAACAAGAGGAATATTGTACTGACTTTTACACTGAATGTATGTTACAGTCCTCTCGATATGTAAAATAAGTTTGAGGTGAAATGTCAGCGGTAAAAACACGGAATTAGGATAATTATATTTTTATTGTCATAAAATTATAAATTTATATATGGGATTATCTTAAACTTTGTTTATGTATTGGAAGAAATTGATACGCGAAAACATTCTTATTATTTATTGTTGAAATCTTTGAATGTGTTTTTTCATCAGCTGGGAAACGCATTCAAATTTTTAATCAGTAATGGAAAAAAAATAAATTTATTTTTAGTACATATTGTTCTCGAAATATACAAAATAGGTTCAGTACAATCTTTAAAATTAATTGTTATAACTACACAATTCACGATAAAAGTCTCCGTAACATTTTAACGTTAATATTTCACCTTAATTATCAATCTGGACGCAACCATTTAGGAATTAGTAATTGTCGAGTTATAATTTAATAGAACTCATAACATAAAAATGTGTATATATTTTTTGAAACTGTTATTAGCTGTTCAGTAATCGTACATCAAAAAAAAACAAAAAAAGAGAAAAAAACAACGTAGAATTTAATCGAATTTAACCGATGTTTGGTTAAATATTACTTAATATATAATTATTAAATTAATTTTTAATAATTATTTAATTAACTTCGATATCTTCTATAAATTACAGTTTAGGTATAAAACTTACTTTATAATTCATTACGGATGTGTTAAAATTTACTGTATTTGCTTTTTATGTTACAATTCATTATGGCACATGTTCCTAAATATGCTAATCTCTCTCTTTCTCTCTCTCGTAACATCACTGATTATCTTGAAGCATATAAATATGAATTTTTAAAATTTAAAAGTCGTAGAAAACTAATACAATGTTAATATTTACAGATTTTATATTTAAAGTTTTAAATTTATTTAAGTAAAGCATATATGAATTATACGCAATAAAATATACATAGATTTATATATAATTCCATATATAATTATATTTAAAAATTGCTTTTAACATAGTATAATTAAATCATGAATCTACTCTTTAAATTAATATGAAATGTCAAAGTGTTTTTATAATACTTAATTAAAAGAAAATTAATTATGTTTATATAATGCTATTTAGTTCTATCGAAACAATCTATTACAATCAACGATTTTCGTTGCGAACATTTTTGTTGAGTATTTTATTAACTGTAAATTAATAAAATTAAATTATAATTAGTGAAGTAATAATTCCATCCATGTAAATAATTCAGGAGGCAATTCCTTTTATAATAGTTGACTGTCATACTTCAAACACTAAATGCACCGAAGGTAATTTTTAAACTGGATGTTTTTTTTATGACTATAGGTTGTTAAAGTGATTCCTCAAATCTAAAAGTACGAGTTCTGTTCTTTTTTCTTTTTTAAATGTAAAGTATTAAAGTATATAAAATTTGAAATTTTTAACTCTACATATTAAAAAAAAAAAAAAAAATCTAACACTAATTCTGTGTTCAAGAAAAGCTATTCGTTCTTTAAATATAAGTACCGAATTGCGTAATGTTTCAATAAATCATGTATTGAGAATTTTATTCATTTTATTTTATTATAATGATACGTATAAATAAAATTAAGAATAAAATACATTTATTAAGAGCATTTCTATGTGTCGTTTCGCTTTACGATTTGCTAATGTTATTGCAATATTTGTTTTAAATGTTAACCTCGAAATGTTAGAAATAACATTTCATTTAAAAATTAGCTTATTTTACGTTCTTTAAAAGAATATATGACGCATTAGTTCCTAGATTAGTACATATCCAACTAGTACTTTCAGCATTTGTATTTTATTTGCTATTTCTTGTAACATTAAGCGAGTATCACGGCGATAGAATATTATACATCACCAATATATGTTTCGTGAAATTTTTGTAATTAATCTTCGAAGTGTGAAAAAACGGATTATAAAAAAAAAATCCACTATGAAAGTTATTCTTTGATGATAAATATTATTATATCTTGAGTAACACAGTCTTGATACCATTTATTAACACAGTGAAGCAAGGTCAGAGAAATTGTTGAAAACTTGTTTGAAAATTTCAAGCATTTAAAATTTAATGCAATTTCAAAATAATTATTTAAGAGCATCTATCCTCAATGGACAAATGAAATGATTCGCTACCTTCGAAATCAGTCAGTGATAAAAAATTTCAAAGTTAATTGAAGGATGTGTGTATGAGTTAAACATTCGAAGCTAATTGATCATACATTTTCACAAAAGTACTACATTTAAAGACTATTTGTATAAGCCATTATGATATACTATGGAATTACAAGACTAATCATACAAATTGGATTATATAAAACGTTCCAAACTAACATTGTAAAAAAAATGTTTAAAATAAAACTTAAATCAAACAAAATTAGTAATAGCTAAAATAGCACATAATCAACAGATTATTTCAGTGTAAAATTTTGATCATTCGAATAACAGAGCAGTCCTAGCTAATCCTACTTACAAACGTTATGATAAATATTTGTATCACATAACATTTTATTCATTCTAGATAACTTAATGTAAGCATAACAAAAAATGGCATAAAATTTCAATATATTAGAATAATTTATTATTAATGTTTGTAACTATTTAAATAATTCTTTAAAATGTTACGATTAATTTTTATCTTTAACAACAACCAATCCAATAAAAAATTAAATGAACATAACCTTTTATATCTACAATTGTTAGAATTTAACACATTTGTTGTTGTGCTTGCATCGAGTAAATAGATAAGTTGATTAATTTGTCGTCATATTTATAACGATAAATGGGATACAGTCACTTTAATTAAGCAGTCGGACTATAAGATAAAAACATTTTTAAATACAAGAAATCAAAATTTAATTTCGCAGCATTTTTTTCTTTCAAATCTTATTAAATTTTCTTCAAATATTTTAATGTTTTATATGTATCTACTAATATTAGTAGTCACAATTTTCATTGTTAATTTTCATTATATGAATTTGGTTTAAAATAATTTTGGCGATTTGGCACGCGAAATAAGATGATCCTTTTGAATTTAGTATTGCGTTTGTCTAAATATATAGATTGAAATAATAACATTCACGAATCTTGCAAAACAGTGCACAAATGTAATGTTTCTCATATAATCGTAATAAAAGATAATAAATGAACCATCGGTGTAATTTTTATTTGAATTCAAGTGCAAAATGACAGTATTCGCCCCCTCGACTCCACTTATACTTTCCACTCGTACCGAAATGACAGTACCTTTCCTTTGGCATATAAATTAACATTATTAATTGAACTTTGTGCCGCAATGATTTAATTTTTAAGTAAAGCTTGAAATAATTTGTATTGTAAAATGATCCAGGACTCACTTGTCAGTCATATGACAGAGAATCACATACAATAGTTATATAATGAAGTTCGTAATATGTACACTCAATGATATTCTACATATATGCGTGTGTGTGTATGTGTATATATATGTATTTTTTACATGATTTTAGGTAATTTATTACTTGTACATAGATGTTAAGTAATATTTTAATGACGTGTATATATTTGATAAAATAATTGTAATGTTAAATCTTTTTTTTTTTTCTTTCTTTCTTTCTTTCAATCAATTAATATTGCAACGAAATAATAGACAGATACTGTAAACTACAACGAAATATTAATAAACGGACCTATTTGTACAATTTTATTGCAATATAATAATTTTGATCATTTTAGATATAATACTAAAATGCTCGAAGAATAAGCTGTCGATAGTGTTGAACGCTCTTCAATTTTGAAAAATGTATCTTAAGTGAGAAAAGAGGTTTAAGTGACCAAATATTGCACTTAGACTTAACTTTCGAAGTAATCTAGAAAGTAATGAGACAAAAAGTGTGTTGACTTCTTTTTTACATAGATGGTTATACACGGTAGAATAAATTACCATATTAAGAAGACGGTCGGAAGTAAACTTTAAAAGTTTATATGGTATTGCGATTAATTCTGCACAAACTGAATTATTTTCCCGATAAAATAAACAGTTCGATTGCGTAATGCATCTGCTATTGTGCATTATTAATTCATGCGCAAAACCAAATTATATAACTACAAAGTCAATGTGTATTATTTTACCTCTTCAATAACTTTCAATCGAATATGCTTTATTCAATTGCCAAATTAATAATCAATCCCACGCTTATCGGCGTTATTCATTGAATTGTCAACATTTTTCACAAATAGTTACATTACATCTTGCAAAGTATTTTACCAAAGGTCATTAATTATTTTTTTCACGTGGTCCCAATGTTCGACGCGGAAGAAAAAATCAGCGCAGTATTTTTTCTGATTAATTTTATTACTGAAATAATCGTGCAATTGCGAATCATAAAAGTTAGTCTTTTGCACGTCATCGTTTTCCGCGGACACCTTTTCTTTGACGAGTTAATTAGCACCGGGATATTGACTGATAATTCACACTCGGGGCGCGGCAAAAACTTGACGATTTCATAAAGAATGCAAAGTGAGCGGGACTGAAAGGGAGGGAATCAGATGGGTAATTAACGACTCTGGAATCGCGAATGGAGTTATTTAATTTCGAAGCTTACCGGCGGATTATCACGCAGGTCGATTTTGAATCAAAGAAAACAACAGAACGCGATATTGAAAAGGTCCAGTTCCACTAGGCGTGAACCGCGCAGCAAAACCCGTATGTCCAGTTAACTGGGCGTTGGCACTCGACGTGTTAAACTCATTTTTCTCGTTTGGCTGGTCGCTCGTAGAAGCGGCGTAGTAAGGCAATTTCAATAAAATGCATCAAGACAACACGTTCTGCTACCAACGCATTCGTCCGATCTTTCTACTCGTATCGCAACCAGATTCTTGATGTCTTTGTATCAAAGGCCATTAAGACAAAACCAAACTCATTGTTATTACCGATCGAGTATTCTTAAATATTTCATTCAGCATTAAATTGAATCAAAAAAGGACATGCTCATAAATAAGTCACGCAAAGTAATCGAAAGTTAAAATCATATTTCTATTTTTACATAGAATATCTATGTTAGCGTTGCAAGAACGTTCAGAAATAATGAAACAATTTCATTTAATTACGAAATGTACAAGAGTAGACAAAAACTGACAAAATAAACTTTAATCAAAGTAAATGGATAGAGTGGTTGCAATTACTATTTATAGTAATTTCTAACCAACAGTTGAAATTAATACCTATGGTAAAAAAAAATGAATCTATAATAACATCTTCACATCTTAACGAATGATCTGGACATTAGATTACTTATTTAAAGTGTAATGTACCTAATACATCGATATAAAAAGTTGAACCATTGTTTTATATCGACCTTAGTTTTTCATTTATTTTAAATCATCGGATGCAAATGAGATATTAATCTTGTGCGAAGTTCTGAAATGTCACAAAATCTCGCTAAAAAAACTCTTAACCCATATAAAGTATAACAAGATAAAAAATCGTTAAGCATGCATCATCACTATGCTAAAATTTATATGTAATCTCAATTTTTATTCTATCGTTTATATTTAATCTTTTGTCTAATTCTTTTGTCTAATTCACCAATTTTTATTCAATTATGTATTTATTCATTAAAATAACTTCTCACGAGTACTACCTAGACAAAATCTAATATCTTTCGACCGAAGGACTTAATTAGATGACACATTTTTTTATTTTAATAAAGCAAGTAGCAACTTTATCTAATTTTGCATAAACTCAACTTCGTTTGAACGTGTAATAATTTAAAAGTTCAACTACAATCAAACCACAAAGATAATTTTTTACGAGGTTAAGTTTTAAACGTATTTTTAATACTGCATTGAGACATAGAAATCGCAAGTCGTATATAAGAGTTTTAACATCCACTGTCTGGAAACTTTTCGGTGGGAGTGTGTATATACATATTACACAACTTCATCGATTTAGAATAAAAGGTCTTGGTGGGAAATATTTGTAACTTTGTATTTCATCCCCACGGGGAAACGTGTATTTTCATGCATAATTATGACGCGAATATTTTGTATTTTACATCTGCTTGTGAAATTTGCGACAATTTTTCATACATTTTTCAAACTTTCCTCAACTTTTTACAAGTTCCACACGACCAAGAGTTTAGTATAAAAAATTTTTACTGTCTTTTTGCAGTTGTTTTACTTTTAAATAATAACGAGGATTATACTTCTTAAATCCCAGTTTTTATAATAATAAAAACAATTCCGAATACGTATAACGTAATAACTTTTTAAATAACACCATATTTTCAGAAATGCCCTTTATCAGTGAATCTCGCTCATTTGCTTTACTTTGATCTACTGAATACAATTTTACAATGCTGTAAAACTTTTTATTTCATTATACAATATCAAGGGCAATTATGTAAAATTATGTGTATTTATTTGAAATTATACTCTAATTATATAAATTACCAGCAACATTTTTATCATTTTTTCTGCATAGTTTTATAATTTCCTGTATTACGAAAAAAAGATTGGAGCGTAAAAAAGGATTATCAATTAAAGTCCGTTATTTTTCAGCGATTATTAATAATAGCAATAGAAAAAAGCGTCATGCGAATCTCTTCAATATCGTGTGCGTCGCATTACCGTACGCCGTAAAAATTGTTATCATATATGCAAATAACAATCGAACCCATGGTAAGGCTACTCTGACCTACAATTTCGCTATCCTCAATTATCACGCAAACTTTTTACTTGCATATATTTCGTAATAAATCAACCATTTGCTTAACGTCAGGCAAGGTTTATAAAACATTCACACGCTTTCGTTTAAGGAATCATCTTACGCTTTCTGTCAATATATACCGAATCAAATGGTCCGCGCACTTAATTAATTGTTTGCTGTTACGCATTTGAATTCGACTCCAACGACAATTTCCTACATGTAAAGAATATTCACTTCTGAGTTGTATTTCATTTCCAACGGCTTTAACGGACGGAGAAATACAATCTATTTATTTAATACTGTATTTCATAAAATTTTGTAAGCATTTCAGAGAAATCGTTCACTCTTATATGAAAGAAAAGCCTTATTCAAACTTACTTTACTTGGTTAAATTTAATTATATTGCAAACAATAACGTTTTGCAACTACTAATCTCATGTATAAAATGAGAGAACATTTTATCAATTTTATGAATATAATATTTATGTTTTTGATACAATATAATAACTTGATAAAGTGAACAATTTGCTAACCATATTTTTAGAAATTATTTTATACTTTATTAATTTCATTTTTATATCTGTTCATGTGTCGTTTATTACGAACACTTTTTCAAATTTCAACAAAAAGAACAAACTCATTTTGTGTTCAAAAATCTTACTATGCAAAAGCGTATTAAGCCGAGTTCCTTTAATCTATTTTTTTATTTGTTCATGTAATACTTTTTAATTCTCTTTTCCTCTTATTTATAATATTTGTTTAAATATATATATATATATATATATATATATATATATATATATATATATATCACGTGCGTAGCAATTATGATACAAAATTCGATTTTAGATGACAGAAGAAAAACCATGCAACTGGATGAATTGAACAATGACTTATAGACTGAATGCTAAGAACTGCTATCGCTTTAAAATACCATATTTGCAATAAAAGTTAGTAAATTATGTGTATATTTGTCAGTTATATATATATATATATATATATATATATATAACTGTCTAAATCTTGACTTGTGTTTTCTTGATATAAATAATTATTTAGTCATTGTTCTTATAAAGGTACCACCTTTCTGTACTTTTGTAAAACGCACGTAAAATTAATTACATTAATTAATTTCATTAAGACAATGTAAC